>LPNX010283401.1:0-113269 GCA_001517045.1 Pseudotsuga menziesii | reverse complement strand
CCTATTGGGTATTCCAGTTATTGCTAATTCATGAGTAATTGTTAATAATTCTTTGATGAGATTGAATCTTAGTTCCTAGATCAATGTGAAGAATTAATACAACTAACTTTTCAAATAGGAAACTAGGATGCAAGGAAGACTTAATTAATAAGAAAGTAAAAAACTTAATAAAAGAAACCTAATAAAAAGAAACAAGTATAAAAATTAATAAAGAAAAATTAATAGGAATATCTTTGAATTATGTCCTACAAGTCTCTTTCAGTAATCACACAACAAAAAAAGGAATAACCTAAAAACATGCTAAAAATAACACACACAATACTGAATTTTACATGCAAAGAGATAAATCAATACAAACGCATAAACACAAAACAATACATCAATAAAAAGAATTGGAAACAAACTCAAGAAACAAAACATAAGATAGCTTAACACATATTCAAAGTGAAAAGAAATAAGGTAACTCTTAATAAATAATCTAAAACACTTTAACTTTAACTTCAATGTTAAATAAAACTATCACCTAACTATCTCAATCAAAGCACACTTCAAACATTAAAGAAACAGAACTGAAAACAATCTCAAAACACATTAAAAACACTAAAAACGAAACTATGGACTGAATGACAGACTGAACTGTAGGTCTAAAAGGGGTGGCTGAATGACAGTTTAAACAGGTTGTCCGAATGACAGTCTGCACAGTTAAAATGACAAAAATTAACCTAAATGATCTAATCTTCGGCTGAATCCATGCAGACGTGAATCTAATGCATAAAGGTAATAAATAAACCTACTTATTAAGCAAATTCGACAGTGAAATAAACTTAAACAAATTCATGAAAATAAAGAGATCATTGCATGTTAATAAACAAACTGAAATTTAAATTGCATAAACTTATAACTTATAACAGAAAGGAAATAAACATACGCGAGATGTAGAACAGTTGGTGGTAGGGTATGGTTAAGACGCCTCCTAAGCTGAAAGGTCGTTGTTTCTAATATCGTCGGATACCAAAAAATCCAACCATGTTAAGGGTTGGTGCGGTCCAGGATGGGTGCAATCCCCAGGTGATTTTGACGGTTTATATGCCCCTGGTTTGTGGTCACTTAGCCAATGGAAACCCTGCTAGTCAGGGGGGTTCCACCACTTTTCCAACAACAACAAAAAACAGAAAGGAAATAAACATAACTGAATTTAAAAGCAATCTATTCTATCTCCTTGTAAATAAATTGAACAATAAACTGGAAATAAAATCACTGAAAGCAAATTCAAAAGCAACTATGCGCGCAATCTAGTTATTTAATTCTGGAAATAAAATGCATTACAGGAAAATGAACTAATAAAACAAACTGTAAATTAAACTAGCTACAACAGAAAAGATGAAAGAAATAAAAAAGAAAAAGGAAAGAAACATCTAGTTGATGAGGGGCCCTCTCAGCAATCAAGGGTGGTTCCTGGCTAACTTATACTCAAACACAATTGTCAACAGCAAAGCACACAACTGTTCATTCAAACGATGGAACAGAGTTCCAATGTTCTTCTCCAAAAATGACTGTCTAACAAGTAAAAATGATCAACTCCTAACTCTGGACAAGAAGGTGTTTATATACAACATTTACAAGGATAAGGAAGTTGACCCTTTAGTGGTCGATTGCTCTCTAAATTTAGTCAATCATTAAGGCGTATAACTAATCATAGGCCAACGCACAGGATATTCCCTTCTTCAACATGAGTCTAGTTCTTTTCATTGGGCATTGTATGCACAAGCTCCTCCATTGCAAATGGTCTTTAGATGTGGCGCACGACTCCTTCCTTAGTGCTGCAGGTGGACTGGTGGCGAGCAGAGGAGAGTGCACGAGCGAGTCTTCTAGAATGTGGGCTTAATACATCAACCCAATGTGTGGTCAGTTGGTGAGGTGTCGACAAAGGAGGATGCAAGCTGGTGGATTATCTAGAACTCGAGCTTCATTACCCAGATGCATGGACAACAGGTCATTTGCAGGCTATTTCACATTTTAATGTCTGAAATAAATTCTCAACGGCACGCAGTCTAGTTAGCGATCTGGATAGAAAGCTGAAGAACAAGCTAGATCGTGAGCTGGATATGTTGGGCGCAAATCTAGGACGAATGAAGTGTCTGTTTGTTGGTGCGCTTCAAGACTAAAGTCTGTAGTAACACATTTTAACATCTGTAAAACTACCAATGAGTTTTGCGCAATGAGCTGGATGACAAGCTAGACGTGCTGTGCACATGGAAAGCTGAATGCGTACTTGTTGTTAATTTGTCCCAAAAAGATATTAATACCTGCAAACAAATATACAAATCAATTAATATATCAAATGCGCTTCAATAATCTCAATTTTAATTAATAAAATCATAAAATGATAATAATAAATGGATTTTATATAAACCTTAAATTCATACATACCTTGGGCTAAATGATGATTTGCGTAACATAAAATATGCAAAAATATATTAAAACATATGTTTAAATGAGTAATTTAATTGTCAAAATGATAACAAATCTAGGATCAACACCGACATTGGGATGGTCATCGGTGTAGCTGCGACTAACAAATCAGGCAAAGGTTCATCCCATTGGTCGCATCTCAAACCTAATTGTGATGTTGAAGGTATGAAAACGTATGCTGATTTTGATGTTATAGAAGTGGTTGAAGATGGAGGTTCATATCTCGCGCTGCTAGGGATTGGGTGGGATAATAATAGCATGGCAGTTATCAATTTCAAAAAATGGGTTATGACGTTTGAGAACCAGGATGTCAGGGTCATTTCTCCCATGGACCCTTAGGAAGGAAGGCGGTATATTGAGCCTATGAGGGATGAATACGGTAGAAGTTGGGATCATTCCTATAATATCTCTAAAGACTATATCCACTCTACCCTCGATGGTGAACTTGGATGGCGCAGCGATAGTTCTGAGTCCTCTAATTCTGATGATGCTTTGGAAAATTGGCAAAATAGGCTGCATGAAGTGTCGTTCAGAAAATGCGGGTTGATCACATAGTCTCTCCGTCGCATAGCAACTGAGACTGTCGAGTTGCAAATTTATGAAGGGCTACCAGAGTTATCAGAATTCTTTCAAGAATTTGAAGAGAAAGTGTTTGAACCACAAAGGATATTGGCCCTAGATGTACCACTGAAGGCTACCTCGACCCGATGGTGGGCGACGCACAAGTAGACGATCCATGACTGGGGACCATGTCAGAGATTAATGATGGTGCGCTTTGGCGATTTGGAGGTCTATCGTGCTTGGAGATACGATGAACAGAATGAACCTGCCAGGCACTTGATGGAATGTCAAGCCTTATGGGAATTGTGACCTAAAGATGAGTGGATCCATGCTTTTGTTCATACTTTGGACAAGATGCTGAGATCCTGGTATGTAGCGGCAGAACTGCGCAGAACTATAACCACTTGGGAGGAGTTGTCTATTTGCTTCACGTAGATTTTTAGTTTCTAGGATGCCAACCCAGAGGTACATAATGCATTGCAAATCATCTGTGATGCAGTGCTGAAGTTCATCCCTGTCGCATACCCAGTTGATCCACATGCGCACTGCTCGATGAAATACATGATGACATGTTACAATCTATCTGGAGAACCTAAATATGATGATGAGTTGCGGGATGTTAATATTCTAGAGTCAGAAGGAAGCCGCGATGTTGCAACACCAGACATACCGATGGATTCGATGAGTCAGTTTCTAAATATCAGGAAAGTCAACATTGGGTCAAAAGAGCACCTGAAATTCGCCAATATTGGGGACTATTGGAATGAAGAAACAATGGCCAAAATCACGGACCTGTTGCATTAATTCTAGGATCTTTTTCTGATGCGGTTCTCAGAAATGAAGGGGATATTAGGGGACCTAGGGGAGATGAAAATCCCATTGAAACCAAATGCAAAACCTGTGCGACAGAGGCCATATCGACTAAACCCATGATACAAGGACCGTGTGAAGGCTGAGCTTGAATAGATGCTAGATGTTGGGATCATCGAGCCTGTCGAAGAATCAGAGTGGATAAGACCCATGGTGGTTCAGGATAAAAATACTGATGAAGTCCGCAATTGTGTCGACCTAAGAAAGTTGAATGATGCCTGCATGCATGATCCATTCTTGACTCCGTTTACAGATGAGGTCGTTGAAGGAGTAGGCGGTCAGGAGATGTATTCCATCACAGCTAGATTTTTAGGGTACCACCAAATATGAATTGCAAAGGAGGATCTCCATAAGACCACGTTTGGCATTGAATGGGGTTGTTTTCAATATACAGTCATGCCCTTTGGGTTGAAGAATGCACCAACAATATTTTCTCAAGTAGTTGGCGCTGTGTTTAAAGACTTTATGCAAAAGTTCCTGCAAGTATATATGGATGATTGGGTAGTCTATGGGCTAATTAGGGACCATCTTGACAACTTGCGATTAATGCTAGAAAGGTGTTGACAACATCAAATTGAATTAAATTCTAAGAATTGCATTTTATGTGCACCGTTTGGAATGCTACTCGGAGACATAGTATGTACGGAAGGTATGTTGGTTGATCCAACGAAGATCGCACTAATTCTTAGTTTGTCGTCGCTAATGAATGTGAAGATGCTTCAGGTGATGCTGGGGCACACGGGGTACTATCACAAGTTCATCAAAGGATACACTGCAATTAATACCCCTATGGAGAAGCTATTAAAGAAGGATGCTGCATTTGAGTGGAGTTAGGAAATTAAAGGAAGTTTTGACACACTAAAGGATAAGATGGCCTCCGCACCTATACTGGTATTCCCTGATTGGAACAAGGAGTTTCATGTGCATGTCGATGCCTCTTTTGTTGCACTGGGGGTTTTTCTTTCGCAACCAGGTGAGGACGACCTGGATCACCTGATCGCATATGCCAGTAGGAAGTTGTCATTTGCTGAACAAAATTACACAACAAATGAAAGAGAAGGCTTGGCGATGGTTTATGACTTGAAAAAGTTTAGGCACTATTTGTTAGGTAGTCACTTCAAGATGTTCACCGATCATTCTGCCTTGCAATATTTGGTTAATAAGCCTGTGTTGGGGGGGAATATCTGTCGGTGGCTTCTACTTTTTCAGGAATTTGATTTTGAAATAGTTGTGAAGCTAGGACAGTTGAATGCTGGTCCTAATCACCTGTCTCACATTGAGACCGGAGAAGAACCTACCAATATTGATGATGGATTTCCAGATGTGCAGCTGTTCTGTGTCGACATCGCAGATGATCATTATTCCCCAATCATTCAATTCTTCGCCACTGGTGTTGCCCCTAAGAACCTGTCAATAGTCAGAAGAAGCAGTTGGTATTAAAGGCTTCAGATTTCCAGTTGATTGCTGGGAAGTTATACAAGCTTAGACCAGATGAAATCTTGCACTGATGTATCCTACCACATGAGCAGGGACCTATTCTAGAAGAAGCACATGCAAGAATCATGGGAGGTCACTATGGAGGAAGGGCTACTGCGTGGAAGGTGTTGCACGTTGGGCTATGGTGGCCTACACTGCATAATGATGCTGCAGACTATGTGCGGATTTGTGACGTCTGCCAGCGAGTCGATAAACCATTGCGATGGGATGAGATGTCGCTTGTGCTGCAGGTAAATATACAACCTTTTGATAAATGGGTCATGGATTTTGTGGTTCCAATTAATCCACCAGGGAAGAGGAGTGGTTCATGATACATCATTACCGCAACTGACTATATGACCAGGTGGGCAGAGGCTGCACCAGTTGTGGATTATACCACTGTGATAGCAATGAAGTTCATATTTGAGAATATTGTGACATGGTTTGGGTGTTCCAGGGTATTGATGAGTGACCAGGGTAGTCATTTTATCAACCACACTTTGAGAGCGCTAACTGAGGATTTGTAGGTGCAACATAATAAAAGCACACCATACCATCTGCAGGCGAATGGGACTGTTGAAGTATGCAACAAAATTTTGGAAACAACGTTCACAAAGGTATGTAATGCTAATCACAATGGCTAGGACTTAAAAATTCCAGTAGTGCTATGGGCCTACCACACCACTTGTAAATGGTTGACAAGACAGACACCATTTAAGCTGGTATATGGGCAAGAGGCAATCATGCCCATGGAATACATTGTTCCTAGTTTGCGCATCATTGCGGCGACTGACATGGATGATGCAGAAGCACTAGAAGAGCACATTGCACAATTGATCCATCTTGAAGAGGACCGCTTTATTGCAGGCTTCCACCAGCACGTTGCGAAGGATCGACAGAAGGCGTGGCATGATCATCACATTAAGCATAAATAGTTTGTGGAAGGAGATTTGGTGTTGTTATACGACAACAAGTTCATGAAGCATCCAAGTAAGTTACAGATGCATTGGTTAGGCCCGTATATTGTTCATTCCATTACTTCTGGAGGTGCGGTTCAGTTACAGCAATTAGATGCTGCAGTACTACCAACGCTCATTAATGGGATTCGCTTAAAGCACTATAGGATGGGGTCAGAGCTATGCACCGCTTGAGGCACTATACAAAAAAAAACAAAATATTTTGTTATATAGCAACAAGGCGAGCCTAGGGGAAGAGGCCGCGCAAGGATAGGAGTTAGTAGCGACGACAGGGAGACCACTTGCGACAGCCGCAGGATTATGGGTTGGTCAAATCAACAATAAATGCACATAGTTAACATAGCTAGATGGCGGTGCTTATTGAAGCAACATAGATTAATGGTCGATCCAACCTTTAGTAGGGTGATATTGTCAACGGATTTGGTGTCATTATTGCTGGATTTCTTCATGATGGACACGGTGGATTTGGCAATGATGATTTTGAATTGGGAAGTGGCTATAAAAAGTGTACGTGACACGGGAGGAAGGCATTGTTGAGAGTAGTTCAGTTAAGTGAGAAGAGTGTTTAGCCAAGTATAGTTGAATATTCTTGAGTGTGAGTTGCAGAGTAGAGGTGCAAAGTCGTTGGGTGCATAGTAAGGATTGGGGAGTGCGGCATGCTGAGTGACCCTGATGCAATTGAGATTTCTAGTGAGCAGGAATCCTCCATTCGGCCCATGACCATTGAGGAATAATTCATGAGCATTCCAGTAGGATCTTCGTCGATCCCCAAAGGAAATCAGAAGGCTCAGAAGCCCAGTTCTACACCACTGCAGAAGAGGCACACCTGCACTTCGGTTAGAGTTACCAAGAGAGGGGACTGCAAAGACCGTGCCATCGAGATCAGGAGTTATTGACTCTGTAGTGCCCAGGGGTATCTCTGTTAATGATATCCTGGGATATTTCACTCTAATGCGTCTAGGAGCAAAGCTGAGGCAGCCCATGAAGAATCAAAAGGATCCACCCAAATTGTCGCCACTGCCGGAAGGGATGACATGCTCGGTAGACATCATCCCTGCCTTGATCAAGATAAAGTTTGAATACCACAATTTGATGTTGCTCAAAGATGTCCGGGATGAGCCCTATGAATTAGTTCTGATGGGGCCTGGTGCACCGATTCAGAGGATTCCTCAACCATGGGTGAGTGGGTTGAATAAATCTGGATTTTTGGGGATCATTAATATGCCTCACATTGGGCGACTGAACGAAGGTCATGCATGTGTCAAACAACTCTTGGCATGCTTTCATGGTGGGATGCTCTGATTGAATTAGCCTATTCCTGTCATGGTCGAATTAATTCCAAACATTACGGGCTTGTCGAAGGCCGAGGAATATCCAGCGCAGTATATCCGTGGGCATAATACTAACAAGAAGCTTGCCAAGCAGTTGAAGGATAGATTTGGCTTGCAGCGTGATGGCCATGCCTATTGTATCGAAATCATTAATGCACTGGCAGTGCGTATCGGGGCGTGCATTTTGGCGAGCAAGATTGTCTGGGGGAATTGACCGGTCCAATGCAACTCGGGCGTGGTCGCATGTGCACAAAAATGCACAAAGGGCATGCAGATGAACTGGTCCTTGTTTCTGCTCAACCAGTTTCTCAATGATGCTCTCGTTGCTCATCCCCGGTGGCCATTTTTCTATAGTTGGCTGTTAATTCTTATTGCGCTTGTCACATGGATGGAATCATAAGATTATCAACTTATGGTAGTCTATGCAGTGTAGGTGTGTCGAGGTGCACGCTATCATAATTTGTGGTGGGTTGAGGAGCCCAGTCGATAGATGGACTGTGCAATCCATTTTTGGGTCTATTGGGAAGTGCTACAAGCCACAACTGTCAAATTTCCCCACTTATCCAATTATGTTGCAGCCAAGTATCAGTGTCTCATTTAGTTCGTTATTGGGCCTCATTCCATTTATATCCAGGCACGGCAAGACCCCGACAAGAAGTGGCTACCTCTAGCCTACAAAGTCATTAATGAAAAATTGGATTCTCTTGTTTAGGAGTGGCCGACTGAATGACACCACCCCATGAGCCAGGAGGAACTCTCTCAGGATCCACCGGCTGATGTCCCAGACAAGCCTGTCCAGAAGGAGCTAAGTGTTCATGACTCTGACAATGAATGGTCGACGAAACCTGATGCTGAAGCACAGTGCATGCAGGAGGAAACTCGAACCAAATGGCACCTAGAATATGATGCAGGTAGTGGTACCCAACCACGAATGGAGGCCCAACTGCAGCAACTCATCAAAGCGGTCACTGACTCCTCTGAGGCTGCGACACAAGCGATACAAGAGTCCAACCAAGAATGGTTTTTTTCTGTAAGAGATAAGTTGAATTCTATTTATGATTTTTTTTGTAGGAAGACACCCGAGAAAGATGTGATGCAGGAATTCTCATAGATCAGCACTGAGCCACAGGATAGGAACATTCAAGTTCCCCCAACTGCGATCGACACGGGGAGTGAAGAAGTGAAGCTGTTACTATGGCCACTCCAAAGCATTGGTTTGGATATTGACAAGTTACCCGCTTAGGCATTTATGGAGCTTCAGCATGTTGTCACTCAGAAATTGGTGGATAGGCAGAAGGAGCTTAGTAATGGGTATGCGTAGTTACAGAGCACAATCGAGAAGCTACAGAAAGAAGCTAAGGAGCTACATCAGGTCAGGGTGCAGATGGAGGAAGAGAAGGTATGGGAGATTGAGGCATTGAAGGCAGCACAGGTCAAGCTGCAGTGCAAGGCCACTGAGGAAATCACTAAGCTTAAGAAGGCACAAGATTTCCTTATCATTGAGAAGGCGTAGCTGTGCGCAAGTTGTGGCGTGGTCAAGCAAGCTATCGATGAGGTTTGTCAACATATCTTTGAGAGCACGACCAAGATTACTGTAGTCGCTAAGGCCAAGTGACTTAGGGAAAGCTCCAAGACACCAATCTTCTGCTTAATGCCCTGGCCCATCCAGCGACAACGCTGGAGTAGGTTGCCAAGCGGAAGGCTACTATTGAGGAGATAGCGGCCTAGTTTGAAACAATGGAGTAAGAAGCAAAGAAAATCATGGAGGTGACGACGCAGATCTAACACAGCGTTATCCAATATGAACAGCTCGACCAGTTGACCAAGCATGCACAAGACGTCACTGCAAGCACTTCCGCTCATGGTGTCGATCACACGGTTTGAGGAGTTGAAGGACCTACAGCAAAGAGATACCTGCGCCCAAGAACGACAACAAAAGCATCGTTCCCAGTTGGATGAGTTTCAAGAAGTTGGTGGGAAACTGGCTATCAAAGTAGTCATGATGCTGCAAGTGGTCGATGGCAAGGTTGGGGAAGTGTACCCCGTGCAGTAGGATTTTCTCAACTATCAAAGTGCTACCAAAGGAGTCCAGCTCTAGGTTCACGAGATCTCGTAGTAGTTTGAATATTTCAAAGCCAAGACATCGGCATATACCCTATCAACCTGACGTGGCTCAAGGACGAGCCACAAGACTGTGTTGGGGACCTGTTGGCAGGGGTTTTGGGTAAGTGAGTTGCACAGCGTCGTGGCAGTTGTGCAAGCTCACGCAACACCGCACAAGGCCAGATCAGCGCGATGGGCGAAAGGATAACCGCTTTTGAATATTTAATGTATTAAATGACCACGTTTTGTGGACATATGTCATTAGTGGTTAGAATTTAGTTAGAAGTGGACCTTTGATGTAAAGGCACAAGCCTATATATAGAGCTAGATTTCCAATTGTAAGATAAGCAGAAGCAGAATCATAATCATAATCAGCGGATACAAGTCCAATTCAATATCTGAGAGTGATTAATCCATTGCGATCAGTCTATGGTCTTGATGAGTCTTCTATTTTGAACAATCTGTGATCTCTTTGTGTCAAATACTGAATTTTGGGATGTAATCAGTCTTGTGGTATGGAGAAGAATTATCTATTTTGGATTTGTTGCGCAGAATTAAATATGACATGACGTTTGTTGCCTAAATGTTGTCTTCTGTTTTCCAGTTTTCTCTGCTGCGAAGTCAATTGGAAGTGTATTGAATCTGTTTATGATTTATCGATGTTGCTGCAATGAACTGATGATGCAATCTATCCCAATTCTGTTGCAATTCTTATGAATGATGATAAATCTTATTAAATTTGTTTTATGAAAGATACTGCTATGATAAATGAATGATGTGATCTGTTAGATCCGTAGTTGTGAAGATGAATTGTGATAATTGTCTTAGTTCTATCGAGTGACTTGGATTAATCTCATAGTTATGCCGTCGAAGCCGTGGATGCCATATCTTCCCTTCTTACTGCCGAAAACTTGGTTCCAACAGCTCTCCCTTGAACACCTCGGGTAAGACTTCGTCCGCTCTGCGGATGTTGCTAGGCAGGGTAAAACCTATCTAGGCCGGTGCTCAAGGAGATTGCGCTAGTTGGGCATCGACAGAGTGAGAACCCCTGTCGATGAGGATTTGTTGGTGGGTTTTCGCCAACAGGTTCTCTTATGCTCTCTTTGTGTGTGTAAAGGACTGTTTGATGTCAAATCCTTGTATTTATACCTTCCGACACGCCCTGCATTTGTCATACAATGGGAGTCCAAGGTCTAATCGATCACATGGGCTTCTCAGTCGATGCGCTCCTTCATTAACTCGGTAGATCACGTGCTTCGTTGTACCTGTTAGCACAGTTATGGCAGTTATGTCGAGGATGACTGATGGGACCAAAAAGCACGTTGTCATTCTCCTCGTATCTCGTGAAATTAATGTTGCTTAGCTGTCACAACCGCCTCAATCGTTGCTGAATATTTTTACTTTAAGGGCGTCCAACCTGTCATTTTCACCTTTTTCTGTGCTATGCGCTTTTCCCTACGCTTTTAGCTGGTTCTGTCGTAGACGTGCAATAGAACAATTTCCTCCTTTCTCTTCTTCTTCTTTTTTTCATGCGCAACGTGATTTTAACCAGGGATGTTATGACCATCATAGTATGGTTTCAGGCGACTATCGTTCACCATACCCATGACATAGGTACCATCCTGTTTCTGTAATTTTACTGCGTCGGCATTAGTGATATGCGCGATCGTGTATGGCCCTAGCCAATGTGTTTTCAACTTGCCTGGATGTTTGAATTTTTTTTTTTCATACAGCAACATGAGTCCTCCTACTTTGAATGGTTTGATCCGAATATGGAAATCATGCCATACTTTTTTTTTGTTGCTTCTCAACTGTCTGATGAAATCCTGCGATGAATCGTTCCTCTTCCATCTAAAAGAGCTGCGACAATCTCTGTTCAACGGCATCTCCGTCAGTGCAGCAATCTGTAGACTCGGCATGACATACTCCATTGGCACAATAACCTCCTGTCCATATACAAATCTAAATGGGGTGTGTCCTGTCAATCGATTGCAAGTTGTGCGATATGCCCATAATACAGCTAATACTTTCTAATCCTAGTCATCTCGGTGCACATTGCATACCTTATTCAATGCAATCTCCAGAATCTTGTTGAAAGCTTCGACCATTCCATTCACTTAAGGATGATAGGGTGTCATCTTCTTATGCTAGATCTGAAACTCTGCAGTCAGCTCAGCAATCTTTTTGTTAACAAAATGCGTACCTTGGTCACTGAGTAGAATTTTTGGACAACCAAATCTGGTGACTACGTTTTCAAACAAAAACTTTGCCGCAGTCACAGCGGTACAATATTTAACAGACGTAGCTTCAACCCATCGGGTTAAATAGTCTGTCGCAGTGATAACGTAGCACATGCTAGTTCTCTTCCCTGGTGGAATGATCGGTCCAACAAAATCAACTTCCTACTTGTCGAATGCTTGAAGGGTTATCTGCGGCGCAAGCGGCATCTCATCGCGGCGCGACAATTTTCCTGTTCTCTAGCAGATATCACAGTGCCTGTAGAAGGTTTTAGTATCCATGTGTATGGTTGGCCACCATAGTCCTTCTTGCAATATATTGCACACAGTTTCTTTTCCTACGTAGTGTCCTCCTGTGACACTAGCATGTGCTTCACTCATTACCCAAGGTCGTTCATAATAAAAAACACAGTGGCGCAGTATTTCATCCATGCCCAACTTATACGGATGTCCTGCAATTAATGTATAAACGAAAGCTTTGACAACCAAATATTTCTTTTGATTAGTTGACATTCCTTTAGGTGCATAGCTTGTGCTCAAAAAGTGAATGATTGCGTTAAACTCATGGTTCTGGTCATCCATCATGTGGATCACAAATAGTTGCATGTCAGGAAAATTATCTTCTAGGCTAGTTGGATCTTCACCACTTTCTATCCATGACAAATGGTCTGGCCCAACAATCAGTCGACTAGGTTTAACAACAACCTCAAAATAAAATTCTTGAAAGAGGAGAAGCCATCTACAGATCTTCCCCCCCAACACTGGATTGTAGACTAGGTATTCCAATGCTGAATGATCAGTGTACATCTGAAAATTCCCACCCAACAAATAGTATCTGAAATTTTGGAGTGCATAGACCATGGCAAGGCCTTCTCTTTTCGTTGTCATGTAGTTCTTTTCTATTGTTGATGGTTTTCTGCTTGCAAAAGATATAGGGTGATCTAGTGCACCCTTTCCTGGTTGCGTCAAGACTACGTCGAGCACGACAGACGATGCATTGACATGAACATGCAACTTGTTCTTCCAGTGGGGGAACACAAGTATTGGCACAATGGCCATCTTGGTCTTTAATTTGTCCAATATTTCCTAGAAAGCTGGCGCCCACTGACACTTTGCATCCTTTTTCAACAATTTCTCCATAGGTGCGGTGATCTTTGCATATCCTCTGATGAACTTTTTGTAGTAACCCGTGTGTCCTAGCACTGATCTTAGTTGCGTGACTGATGTAGGTGGTGGTAAGTCGAGGATAATCACAAATTTTTTTTGGGTTGACCAAAATACCGTTGCGACACACAACATGACCCAATAGAACAACAGATGGTGCACAAAAGATGCGTTTCTTGGAATTGAGTGCAACCTAATACTGGTGACAACGGCCTAGCATCATGCATAGAATCTCAATGTGGTCTCTTACTAGGCCAAACACAGTCCAATCATCAAAGCAGATTTCAAAAAATTTATGAATAAAATATTTAAAAGCAGAGACTACTATTCTAGAAAAAATAGCAGGTGCATTCTTGAGTCCAAAGGGCATTACCGTATACTAGTAGCATCCCCATTCGATGATGAAGGTCATTTTGTGGCGATCCTCCTAAACAATTCTGACTCGATGATAGCCAGATAAGCCATTAGTGAATGAATACATTTCTTTCCCTCCGACGCTTTCAAGCACTTTATCTATAAATGGTGTTGGGAATGGATCGTGTAAGCATGCATCATTTAGCTTCCTCAGGTTGACACAGATTCTGACTTCACCTGTTGTCTTCTTATCCTGGATTACTATAGGGTTGATCCACTCTAATTCCTCAACAATTTCAATGATTCCTACGTCGATCATGTGATCCAATTCAGATTTTACCTTTTCTTTATACCTTGGATTTAACCTATAGGGTCGTTGCTTACTTGGTTTAGCATCTGGTCGCAGGGGTATTGTCATCTCCCCTAGATCTCCTACTATCCCCTTCATCTCCGAAATTTTGGTAGGGAATAGGTCCTGGTACTCATGCAGCAAGTCTGTGATCTTCGTGACTGTCTCTTCATCCCAATAATCTTCTATATTGGCGAACTTTGGGTTTTCTGGTGATCCACTGTTTACTTTCTTGATTTTCAACGGCTTAAGGAACTGGTCGCTTGAAATACCACTTCCTTCTACTACGCGGGTGCCCTCTGATTCTAGTATGTTTATGTTAGTCGGATCATCATATGGGTCTCCAGCTATATTGTAGCAAGCCATCCATTGCTGAATGGTCGCACTGCACTAGTGAGAATTGGCCTCTTCAACAGGGATTTCTGCGAATATCTTCTCTTTTATTGTTTGAAGCACATCATCAACTGTAGGTTGCTCATCAGCAAATTCAAATTTTTACATGAACTGCTTAGCGATCCCTTCCCAATATTGGGTTCCTTATCGCAATTCCATAGATGCATACCAGGTTCTAGGTGTCATTTCCAATGTATGTATGAAATGATGGACCCATTCCTGTCGTGGGTACTCTGTAAATATCGTGCGACAATGTAGTAATATGTTCAACAGGGTTTGCTAGTCATGAATACTTGCATGATTCACGAGGGTGACCTCTTCACTGAATCTGACTTGCATCAATATTCTGCACTGTGGCCAATCTGTTATGGACTGCTTGTGCACACCCTACCATCTAGCGGGTGTAGCTTTTAACATGTGATCTAGTGCATACAAGAGTTGCAATTCTGTTACAAGTCCTTCAAACTCAGTTAAGAAGGTTGCAAGTTTAGGTAAACTCTCATAGGTGGGTAGCTCTCTTAACTCATTCTCCACCCATCGCACAGACCTTGTAACTATTGCGTACCTCCTCATAGAGACCTCATGTAGTCTATTTTTTCAATTCCCCAAGGCCTCCCCTGAGTCGGATGTGTAGGAACTAGCACTCTTCCAGCTCAGGTTTCCATCTATTGTTGGATTGATGTAGTATTCTTGCATTGCAGTGACATTGTAGATCTGGTCGAGATAGTCAACATGCCCCTCATTGTAGAAAGGCTCAACGTATCTTTGTCCCTCTAATGGATCAATTGGCGACACTACCCTCATCTCGTCATCTTCAAATGAGAGAATCCTTTTCTTGAAGTTTATAATGGTCTGGCTGCCTATGGCCCAATCTATCCCAAGCACTGTGGGGTATGGATTCGTGTCATCAACAATGTTAATGACTTCAAAGTCCGCAAATGTGCGCAACCCTTCAATGTCGACAGGAACCTGACTCAACCATCTAATGGGTAGGACCTTCGCCTAATTTTCAAGTTGCAACTGGACAGGGGACCAGTCCAAACGCGACTTGCCCATACTTTCACAAGTTTGTCGCGTCAAAATATTGACATCAAATCCCAGGTCTAAGATGATGTAATCCATGTCATAGTCACCTATCTGCATAGTCATTCTTAACTTGCGCCCAGTTTTGAATTTCTTGCTTACTTTGTTAACTTTCTTTTTAGGTTGCGGCTCTATGGGTGTCTTTTTTATCATTGCTTGTAGTTCTGTGATAGCATCTTTGTCTTGTATTAGCGTTAAGCAATTTGATAGAAAGGACTTGAGATTACTAACCTTTTGTGGGACGTTCTTCTGGAATATGCGCTGAAATCATTCAGGCATCTCCCTGACTTTTTTTTATGTTGATGGTTCTTCTGGATCCGCAAATTCTGGTTGTACATCCAAGAATACTTCCTTCTGTTTCTGGACGTCAAATGGCACCTTCTTCTGCGCCGCGGGTCGTACATGCGGCTGCAGTTGTTTTTGTAGTGTATCCTGATCAGCTCCGGTCCCAGCACCTCCTAGTGTTACAACAGCAACACTCGGTTCTCATGGTTCAGTCGCAATCATCTGGACGCCCATGTTAGGATTTGGGATTAGGTTCTACACATGGTTAGGTCCTGGGATGGTCCTTACTTGCCATTTTGCGATCAACTGAGGTCATTGCTCCACATTATGGTTTTGTCCCTTACAGTATGAACATGTCTTTGTAGATTCCAAGCAATCTCTAGCATAGTGACCTGGTTGTCCATAGTTATAGCATGTAACCTGACCTCTCTCTCTACCAAGGCCTCCTCCTCCACCTCTTCCTCTAAAGCTTCCACCACCCCTTCCCTGATGGTGTGGTTGCTGTGGCGGGTACTGATTCTGCTGGTAGTGCAGTTGGTATTTATTTTGTTGCGCATCTGGGTGTCGTGGCGCATACTAAGGCTGATACTGGTTCTGATACTTATTGGGTGGGAACTGCACAGGCTGATATGATGGTTGCGTCGATTCATCCTAATCCTACCCCTCATTCTTCATCAAGTAAGCATCGACGATTTTTTCCTTCAGGAGCTGGTATGCTTTGCAATATTTCTCTTCATGCCATACTAACTTACAGAATTTACAAAAGAGGTTTGTCGGGGTACTTACAACCTTTTGCAAGTATAAACATTCTTCGTCGCAATTCCCTCTAGACTGGAATATGCGGCACCAGGGTAGTCCATGGCCATTTAATGGGTTTGGAGCATCGGATGAGACATAATTCATGAAGGTCGGACAATTATCCTTGGTGTGTGTGTGTCTATCCATTCTGCATTTTGTACACCATAAATATTCTTGTGCTTCCTTGCCCTTTTTGATATCCTGAAGCTGTATCGTTAGATTAGCCAACTACGACTGAATCTACACCATTCCCATGGCACCGTCACCGATTGGAGAGGCCTCTAGCTTCATTGCAACCTCTAGCGCTTCTATCTGTGACTCAATATTTTGTTGCATTAATGAACCTCAGGTGTGTGGTAATAGCGCAGCAATAAACTACTCTTTATGTTGTACATCCAACATTTGGAAACTTACTTTGGCCATCAAAGTTTTAAACCGCTGGTCAAAGTCCCATATAGTTTCTTTCAATGCTTGTTTTATACTCCTTGATTTCAGTAAAGCACTGTGACTCAGATCTAGGCTTTCTGAACTCAAAAATCATTACGGCTCAGATCTCATCAAGGGTCTTCTGTGGGTTTTCGGTTGGTGCGGCACAGAACTTCATAAACCAGTCCAGTGCATGACCCCTCAAATTCGTGATCATATGCACCTTTCTTATGTCCACGTTTTGGACTAAACGAACCATCCAAACAACTTCACAGAGGAACCAATGTTGCTTTGGATCTTCTGCTCCATTTCCATTGAATGTGGGTAACTGAATATCTGCCCCAACCATGGAGTTGGCGTCAGGGTTTTCTAGTAAGGGGTTCAAAGGAGGTGTACCCTCTTGCACGCTAGTCGCAGTACTAGCAGTAGCAATATTAGCAGTCCTTTCCAGGGATGAGACTCTAGATCTTACCTCCGGTGATACTCCTGGTGTGATGTAGTTGTGTCTTGACCTTGGTGTCTCTACAGACTCTTCAGAGTCCTCTATTGCTTTCGATATCGGGCTATAGTCCTCCTCTTTGTTGCAATATCCTTCATCTACCTGGGACTAAAGTTCGTGTTCAGTTTCTTCGAATAAACTAGGATTTCGTCAACCTCCTTATGTCTCTCTTCGCTTCCTTGATCTGAATCTCCTTCCACTCCTTAGGAATCCAGCTTCTAGTTCAGGTTCTATACTTCCTGGGAACATATCAACTCACCATTTCCCATTTTCTTGATATGTTGTCTGTGACATAGCTGTAAGGTTTTCTGTTACACCAAAACCTGCAAATGTTGATGAACATTTGAAACCCAGCACAAGGACCTATCACAAGGAGTGACAGTTAGTCCACTTTTTTTATATTCCCAGAGGTGCAGCAGTTATACAATGTGGAGGTTGTACCGATACTCTAACACCTCACCTCCAACGTAGCTTGGGGGAATTGAACCTGAAACCTATGCTATGATACCATGTAAGGTTTGTCGTTACACCAAAACTTGCAGATGTTGATGAACATTTGAAACCCAGCACAAGGACCTATCACCAAGAGTGGCGGTTATTCCACTTGTTTTATATTCCCAGAGGTGCGGTGGTTATACCATGTGGAGGTTGCATCGATACTCCAACAATAGCCTTCTTCCTGGGTATGTGACTCAACTACTCAACTACAAGATTCCCTTCTCATAGACGAGCATCTTAATCCATGTACTGGTAGATAGCAAATATCTTCTTCGGGGTCCTTGGAAAAAATTTCTTTCAGCCTCACTATATGAGGGTATGGCTCCTACTTCAAACTCAGTAATGTATCCTTGCAAAATATGGTCAACCCAAAAATCAACAACTCTAGAGATGGTGTTACTTACACTGGTTACCTCGCGAACCAACTGATCACTCCATTCGACGATCTCTCTTTTCTAGAAATTTTTCTGCCTCCTTGCCAATATTGACAACCACTTGTGTAGTATAACAGGGAACTCTACAAAGAAGATCTCATGAATATCAGAATATATATACTCGTACACCAAGTTTTTTGTGCTCAACCGTGATCCTGTGCTCTCCTCATGCGCAAATGCTAGCGTCTTAGACTCCAGCCAGTCCTCTACCTCATTCTTTTTTGGATGCCACAACATTTCCCTCGATTCAAATGATTAGGTCTTGGAAACAGAACCATTTGTTGGCCTCTATTTCTCTCTGTCTCAACTCGCGATTCAACAAAAACACAATACCAACAAGACACCACAAGAAATCGGCCCGATAGAGCAAGCTCAGTTGGCAACACATGCAAGGCAGGCGCAGTCCCACCCAAGATATCTTAATGGGTAACTGCCAGAACCATGTTTCCGCAGTTGGCGAGGGATTATAGTCCCTTGGCACGCGACGAAGGCGCTCGACAAAGGCGGTAGGACGATGGATTATGTCATTGCGCAACCAGGGCACAACTATATGTCAACACGCGCGCAACACAACCCTATCCTTACCCTCAATAACTGGCGCAACTTGTGCGATGAAGTTGATTCCTTGCACTCAACTGACATTGCACGGCTTATATTTTAACTTAGCAGTTTAACCATGAACTCATACGTATGATTCTATTAATGCTTTAAACATTCATTCATTCACTAATTAATAAGATGGCATCATACATTCAACAGTAACTCATCAATATACAGTAAGGAACTACTTGACATTCACATAAACATTCAACATCAGTCAATCATTCAACATAGGAAATAACATGGAAACCCATATGGGAAAAACCACCAAGGTGCTCTTCATCTGGCATGAGAATTTTTGTATAGCACCTTGCAATCTGCGATCTGCAGACTGTTCTTAAGATATGTATTTCTGACTCAATATTCTTGCTCTCATGCTCTCTGGTTTATTCTTCTATTTACTCCTACTGATCTGCACACAGCCTGGATCGACTCTTCTACCTTTACTATCTGCGCACTCAGCTACAAATTGCTTCTACGACTAGTGGTCTGCGCAAACAGCTGCAAGATCCATGGCTCAACAGCCTTCTACTGCTACCAGACTCTTCTCTTAGTCTTCTTTCCCATTGACCTTGACTTCCTTAAAAAACAGAGTGACTTAGTGAACGAACCCTTATACAGAGTGGTTTCTTCCTATTTATAACTTCTACAAGACCACGGAGGGTCGACTACATACTACTCATCTGTTATAGGTCATAATCAACCGTAAAAAATTGTTACAAGCTGTCATAGATTGACACAAGGCGCTATCGAACTAACTTACATATATTCCTTCATATGTACAACGTCCGCTGGCTTATGCTGACTTTAGCAGCCACGATCTACCTGACCTATCGCTTTCTAGTCGTTACCCATTTGCATGCCTACAAGCTCTCTTTTCCTCCGTCGTGTGCATGTTCTATCTTTCTGCGCCAGTTCCTTTGCTTCCTTCTTGACCTATTTTCCTCTTTTGTCGCGTGTGCACTTTTCCTTCCTTGCTTGCACATCAACTTCTTCCTTGTGCACTTTTCCCGGCCCAACATCAATTATGGAGGTTGACTTCGTATGACAATGTCATGAGGTGATGGACATTAACCTCTGCAGGTGGGGCTGCAGTAGGAGCGGCAGGAGCAGGTGGGGCAAAGGGTTAGGTTGCAACCATTCCTTAGTGTGGTAGGGGGTTTTGGAGCACCATAGGCAGAGGACCTGGTGGTGCTGGGTTTGGCTGAGCCGTAGCAGCCGCATTCAGATCACATTGATTGTCATTCTGGAGAAGTTGTTGGACATGAGCCATGTGAGGACACTGATGAGTGTAATGACCATAGGTGTTGCAGATAGCACATGGATGGTTGGTCCGTAACTGTGGTTTCTTCCCAGGCCGACTAGGATGCTGGGGATTCTGTGTAGGCGGGTCGACACCATTATTGTTTGGAGGGTTAGCCTATTGGTCGCCTCCTTAGGGCTGATTATTGCCTCGGTTTCTTCCTCGCTTGTTCTTTTCCTGCCCTTGTTGGTTATTGGGGGTGGGTTGGTTAGGAATTTTTTGCTGGGAATAAACCTGTCCCATAGAAACCAGAGGAGTCGGGGCCGGAGTCTGAGTGGGTTGCACAGGTGGTGCATAATAGGCCAGAGGAGATGGAGGGGCTGCAAAAGCGACTGCTTGGCCAGAACACAAGTGTGCCAAACAAATCGGTCCATGGACATGATGAGTTGGTGCAGGAGGTGCATAGTTGGGGGTGGCTCTGAACTGAGCTATCATACATGAGTAATCGGAGGCACAACTGGGTTGGGAAACATGATGGGTGTTACCCGGGTGTTGTGGCATCATGGGAGAGGCCACGTAGAACTAAGGGTGTTGGGTGATAAAGCCGATGACTCCATCATAAACGTGAGATTTCCCTGGCGTATCATGGTGAGAGGTGCCGAATTGGGGAGCATCGGGTATGATGGTATATAAGTACTCAGACTGGGC
The DNA here is from genome assembly GCA_001517045.1 of Pseudotsuga menziesii. NCBI lineage: Eukaryota > Viridiplantae > Streptophyta > Pinopsida > Pinales > Pinaceae > Pseudotsuga > Pseudotsuga menziesii. The sequence continues at coordinate 92,408 of LPNX010283401.1, read as the reverse complement.
ATAGATCAAGTCAAACTGCTAAGCCTTCAGGATGGCCTTGTCCTTGGTTTGGGATCATTCAGATGCGATGTTCTTGGCTATTGGGGGGAGTAAGGTTTTAAGAAACTAGTCAAGGAAGATCCTATCATCCAATTGGATCTTGCACAAGCTACATCGACGTCACCACTCATGGATATGATTCGTGATGTGGGTAGTTGTGGTTTAGCAATAGGATAAAAGGATCTCCATTCCCTTGTCGTATCGGATGGGTAGTTGAAAGTGTTAAAGGAACATTGAGGCAAGTGAGGAGAAATCAGGGTAAGTGGCACGAGGCAGCTCGATGTATCGTTTGGCCGCAACACCCGTAAGTGTGCATTGGAACAACCTCAATCTAACAGAGTCATCCATGATGTTGTTCAATGAACACCACAAGTGGACCTCTGTGGATTGAATGGCAATAGCCCGCCCTTCTATGGATGACTACTAATGGAACCTTTGAGTGGAGTTTTAGAGCCTCAAGCAATGAGACTTCAAATTATGAGCCCTGATAGGCCTTCAATCAATCTTGAAATAAAGCTCTTGTTGATCTGAGCATGGACGTAGCTGGGTAAAAAAAAGACATAAAAGATATGATGTGGTTCTGAGGGTCCTCGCCTTCCTTGCCCTCAAACTTTGGGATGTCTGAGGGAATTTTTGTAGGCATGGGAGGCCAGTGTGGTTGATGAATAATGGGGTCATTTGTTAACCTTGCCAAATATGGCAGGTTAAGACTAGCCATGAAAGGTAGGCTAGAGCCGAGATTGGCTCGGGGTGGACCAACAATGGTGCCGGTGGTTACATGAACATAGTTCTCATGCATAACTGGGTGTGGATGAAGTTGATTTCCCATAGTAGGAATAGTTGGAATGGACGTGGAAGGGGCACTACCCCCAGGTATAAAAGGTGGTATGGTAGGAACCACAGTAGCTGGTGTGGGGCCGCCACTAGTGGGTAGCATACCAACAGCAGTGTGTGCAGTGGTGATGGGTCCACTAGAAGGGATACCCATTATGATGAGTGGCTAGGATATAGGTCCACTTCCAACTATCCCTGCGTCGAAGGGATCTGGATGCGCACCAGCCATGGGGCTAGAGGGGGCAGTGAACAAAGTGGGTTTGGATGGGTAGGAATCCGAATCGGACTTAGAGGCCATGTGTGGCTCTGAAGGTGGTGAGTGATGTCGAATATGGCTTCGACAGTGACGGTTCAAAGAACCGAACTGAGGGGTGTGTCCCCTAAGCCGATATGAGTAACGTGGTGGAGCAATTATGACCTATTGTAGTGACGGGAAATGAATATGGACCTCGGGTTTAATCAACTTCCTAATGGTTTAAAAGGAGTCACTCAAACACCAATGTTGTCTGACGACTTGCGTATTAGGGTACTACCCCTCACTCCATGGCTCAGGTAAAACTGATAACCGCTTTGCCACAAACAACAACTCTTGGTTTTCCTCATGAGTGGGAACTAGTCAATCGGGTAGGGGTCGTTGCCCTTTTCGCTTGGTAGGTCCTCTCAATGGCCAGCTACTTCGGGGTTCCTGTGGTACTCCTCACAATGAGTTTTAGGGCTACACCCAAGTACTTCCCAAAGTTAAGCGGATGGGATTTATACCCCAATCTGAATGTTATTAAGTTAATTAATTCATTTTAAGGCTCTACTCGAGGCCATGAACCGAACGTGTTCACTTAATGGTGTGAATTTGTGTGCATATGTATGTAAAAAAATTTCGTCCAATCTTGAAACAAATGAGTAACAAGGAACTTTTGCTGGAAACAAGCAAGGGGCTGTAATAGATCAGATATGGAAAGAAAAACAGGCCTAGACAGAGGTTAGGGACATTTAGGGGTCTAAAACAGGCACACAAAACAGACTATAAACTGACATTCGCACCTGTCAGCGGAACATGTGCGATATGGGTCGCACAGCCCAGAAAGGCAGAGGCGATCTGGATAGGAAACAACCAAGTCGCGTAAACCAAGAGGAAAGACGCTACTGATTCACTGGGAACAGGGTCACAAGGGAGATTGGGGTTGCTCCGGAAGCTGGGACAGGAACGATCTGGTTGCCTGAGCTAGGTCGCGCGTATCGAGGTTAAATTCACGACCTAGGTCGCATTTATCGAGCGGAAAGGAGCGATTGGGTCGCGACTTACGACCCGATAAGTGCGACTCGCACCGAACAGGAAAAAATTAAAAAAGACAAAGCCGACAGGGGCCGGGGGAGCAGGCACTGATGCAATGACGGTTCGGATCGGCCCCGTGGGGGCCCGATCGGTGATGTGTGAAGGAAGAAATTGAAGACAAACCTATAGCAAACCTACAAAAACAGGGATCCGAGAGGATCGACCAGTGGAGTCGCCAAAACTGTAACAGGGATTTCTCCCCTGTTACGTGCAAAAGCATCAGCCTTAGATCAATGTGATTGTAAGGAAGAGTTCATGGAAAACAAAACAACAAACTAGATTAGTAACATAAAACAAATATTTTTTGACATTTTCTCAATATACAACATCTACGCTAAACAAATATAAATAAACAAAGTATACCTCCCTTTTCTGTAAAGTGGGCCACCATGGTCGTCCTCGAAAGTAGTTCGCCTCTCCACGGGCTATTTTTCCAATGGTCTCCACGGACTGTGTCAAACGGTGAGTGGATCCAATATGGGTACGGAGAATGTCTCAGCATACACCATGGGAATGGTATGGCGTCAGAAATGTGTGACAGAATGTATGAATGGATGTGTCTGTTTTAGAGCCCTTCACAATGTATTTATAGTATGGTTCTAGGGTTTTTTGACCCAATGTGGTAACCCATTGTATTTTCCTATGGTTTTCTAGCCTTCTCTCTGTTTTAGGGTTTTCGAACCCTTTTTAGGTATAATGAGGTCATATGCTTTTATTTTAAGATAATATTATGTGGGGAAATTTGCATGTGCATTGTTCAACTACCAAATAATGTATTGTCTAGAAAATTTTGTTAATTTTTGATCATTTTTTTTTTTAAATGTACTATTAATTAACAATAAAGATTATTATATAATTATGTTAAAAAATCATTTTAATTGAAAATTTTGTCTAAAAAACTAAAAATATTTAAAATTTAGAAAATTTCATACTTCCTCACCTTATATTCGTTGGATTGTCACAATCTTAAGAATTGAAATTCACCAAAATTTCTATACTTACATCCAAAACATGCTTACTTAAAATTTTGGCATGTGATACTACTTAATGCTAATAAATGCCACTTTACAAGTGTATTTTCTTCAATGAAAGAAATCGTGGGCGCCCACCCGAAGGGGCCTCGACAAGTGACAAGTGTAAATGTAGTGACACCATTGAGATCCATGTCTTATTAAAAAAAATGTCCATAAACTATTAAGGTTTTCATACATTTAAGCCCTTAGGCGGCCTAAGCTAGTGACAAGTGTATATGTAGTGACACCATTGGGGTCCATGTCTTAGTAAAAAAATGCTCATAAACTCTTGAAGTTTTCATACATTTAAGTATGAAAATTAACATGGTCTCATAAAGAAGAGGATCTCATAAATCAACTTGGTGTTATTTGTCCCACAAACAAGGGGGTCTTATACCTCAATTTGGTTAAGATTAGATGATTTTTTTTTAATTGTGGTTTGCCAACCTCTGCATCCATAGAAGGAAAGTAGGCCTATTATTCACAAAGAATCAAGGTATCCCCAATGTCCATGGTGGAGATTATCACAACCAATGCTCCTAACCATCTAATTTAGGCTCCCTTAACAGAGATTAAATGATTATTATTATTACTACTTATCCAAATATTAATTTTGCAAATTTTTTAATATAGAAAAAAATTAACGTTAACCAACTCTCACACAAAATAATAGCGAGTGTTTTTAATCTTTACTATTAAAAAATAAATAAAATTATTAATAAATTTTTTTATTTTTTATTTTTACCCAATAAATGAATAAATAAACATCAATCAAATGAGAAAGGACCATCCATAATGAATAGATTGAGCGTCCCCATCAATAATGAATAGATTGAGCGTCCCCAAAAACCAAATGTATCTTTTGAGTGGTTCAAAAACCAGATATTAATAATGTTAATTAAAAGATATATGTAAACTGTAATTAAAAATAAAGATCTATATACAAAAATACATTAAAAACTGAATTGAAACAATCCGTTGAGCTTAAGTTCAATAATAAATAGCATATGTTTAATACGGAAATATTTAAGTTGAAATTTTGTGGATACTTTCCAGCCACTCTCAAACATATTGCCAGGGAACACACATTAATTTCTCGCCAACTTTGAGTGAAAGTACGCCTAGGAGGACTGAAATAAATCAATATTAATAATTTAAATCATTGTTAACTAGCCTTGCTTGAAAAGGGAAAGGGAAACTTTTCACAATGGCAGGCATTGTGACACGGTCGATTGCTCCGCCTCCTGGCTTTTCGCCCCGGGCTTTGTTCGGAAGCAATATTTCTTTCGTAGAATAGATAGATCCACTATATGATGTATTATATATCTTAGATATTTATCTATCTATATCTCTATATACTCACGGTAAGATCGAATACATAGTTGCTCCGGTGGGCCCGCCCTTTACTTATTTTGAATGCATTTAATATTATTATATATTATAGATATTTATCTATCTATATCTCTATATACTCACGGTAAGATCGAATACATAGTTGCTCCGGTGGGCTGCCCTTTATTACTTATTTTGAATGCATTTAATGTTCGGTGGACAATTTAGCTAATTATCGGGAGGATTCTTCGAGCAATATGGGAATATGCCAAAATATCAACCATGGAGGTAGTAGTGCAATACCTTTACCAAAGAAGAAATAAGAAGAAATATGTCACACTTTCGAACTGCAACAAGATGAGATTTTGTTTTCAGGACACGAAAATTTTGCATTGTCCAACACATCCTCCATAAAAACAATTCCTCCGCATTAAAATTTAATACAAAGCGAACAAGACACATGCAGCCATTTAAGAACAATATTACAGTTGTTAGTGGCATACATGCAGCCATTTAAGAACAATATTACAGTTGTTAGTGGCATTGTAGTGATTTGTGTTTCAAATATTGTTTTACATCAACAATAATATCCGAGTAATATGAGTATACTGTATAACAATGTAAAAGATGTTTTAATCAGCTTATAAACCAGAGGTTACATGCAACCTCGACATACATTCAAGTCATAGCCTTCCAAGTAAAATTTGCAAGTTCATATATTTTGCGTAACTGGTGGCCTTCCAAGTAAAATTTGCAGGTTCATATATTTCGCATTAGCTATTTTCAAGGATTTCAATTGATGGTTTCCTAAAGTATAATTTTTATATATTTTGCATTAGTTAGTTTCGAGGATTTTGACCATTGTTGGACAAACAAAATGAAAAACATTTCATCATGTCCAACATCTCACAAGCAAAGATGTGGACTGTCTCATAATATGTGGATTATAAATAATTTCAATTTTCTGTTGAATACTATTCCAGCATAACTAAAGTCAATAAGTTTGAAAATTAATGAACTCTGATTTATTAAATGCCGCTGTTTTGGCAATGATGATTATATCTGAATTTATGCCAGAGGAGCTCTTAACATCTTTGATCTTGTGTGCAAAAGAAACATGTATAAAAAAAATACCTTCCGTAATTCAATGCCAGTTTTTGGCAAATCTACGGTNTCTATTGTAACTCCCATCACAAATGCTAATCTTCCGAATGCCAATTCCTCAGTAATCAAAGTGAATAATCAGAAATCCCGAGAAAGAAAGGATCATGCAACATAGCTGCAAAGGCTCTCAAAGCCCATGTAATCTCCATTCTCAATTTCGTTAATCATTTTAACAATACCTACCCCACCTGTCACAAAATATCATATCACAAAATATTAGTCATGGCATAGCCATTGAAAATGTTTTTATATTTCATAACAAACTTTTTGTAAGGATTTCACAGAGCAAATGATGTTGGTAAGCCTTCTAAAAAAATTCTTAGAACAAACGTACCTAATGTAATAGCACTTAATAAAATCACAAAAGCCAGAATAAAAATGATCAAGGATGCTCTCCCCAATAACATGACAAGCCTTCGAACTACATGTTGACCCAAAAAGGCTGCAATGATGCAGACTCCGAAAAGGTATGCAGCTGTTAAAAGGGAAAATGAAACCAAGATTAGTTTCCTGTCAGATAGCAAGAAACAACCCATAAGAAATGCTTAGAACTCACTGAACAATCTCAATCTGTTGGAGAACAAGAACTTTTACTAACACTAACAATAAATTATATAAAATGCTAAATGCCAAAGGCAAGATTATATATGGCATGAAAATAAGAAGTTTGCCTGTGTATCCAAATTTCAGTGATGTTTGTAACTAGTATTCTACAGAGAATCTAGTATAGCAGACATGTTTTGCAGTTAAGAAGAGGAAAATGTTGTGTGTTCAAGCAAGTCATTATCCTATCAAATTATTGCACACAGTGACCTTAGTATTTATGATTATCATACATTCTGTCGTAACACTCTCGTAATCTATGTTAGTCTGAAACTACAGAAATGAAGCAGAGAAGATACATTACCGAAGAGTTCAAAGGGAGGAATAGCGGCCACAAAATTTATACATACCATAGGGAACTGGAAATCGCTTTAAAAAATAGTATTCCACAACAGACATTGAAGAAGAAAACGTCATAACAAAGGTTGCTGTGGCACTTGAAACCTGCAATAAAAGAACGGCATCACTTTAAGCGCACTCTAATTTGTATTAGATTGACAATTTCAATCCAGATAATAAGAGACATAAGTAAATGACGAAGGACCTGTGGCGGAATGCCCAGCTCAAGAAGTAGAGGTCCCAGGATGAATCCCCCTCCAAGCCCAAGTAGGCCACCTACAACACCAGCCAAGATTCCACAAAAGAAATATAGAAGCAGCTGAGATATTTTCCAGTTAACTCCAGCTTCTCCTTTAGAGGCAACTGCTTTTGATCCTCTGTATAGGCCTATAGCTTCATACAAGCTTACAGACATAGCAACAGGGATCTGTATCACAAAAAATAAGATCATCATTTCTGATATAGCAAAAATAAGCCGATCTGAATACCCAAATATGTCCAAGATTGCATGAATAAGCTAAAAAATATATGTTACCTGTAGTAGGTTTAGCACCCAATATTCTACAGAGCATGTCGTTGATTTAGTCTGAAAACGAATTGAAAGAGAGTTCCATTCATCAAGATTGGAAAATTTATAATGTTGGTCAAACATTTACAGTAGACATTTTGTTTTTTCCTCCATTATATGAAAATGCACCTAAAATATTAATTCTATTGACTAAACCGAATATTAAACTATACTGCAACTCTCTCTTTGCATAGAATGACTTTTATAAGTAACTTTACCTTAAAAATCTGCAATACCAGGAATGCAATCCATACAAGCACAAGTATTCCCAATTCCTTCCAGCGAACATTTATCCAAATTGTGTTCTGCGAAGAATATAATGTAAGGATCCTCATTAGTACTCGACTGATATTTTCCTTTTCATTCTCCAAGAGTCTTATCCCAACTAAGAAAAATTACAATAGTTAAAGTTGGAACAGATATTGACAAGAAGTACCATCATACATTTGCAACTACTTCGCAACTTCATATAACCAAAAAATTAGAAAATTGAATAAAATTTCAAATTGATCTTCAGAAAGAACTCAATACTATCAGAAATTCAAAACAAAAAGTCAGTCGTTTTAATCAACATCAGAGATTTTAGCAGACTCACAGAAACATCCCTTGGCAGACGTTCACTAATACTTTCCCCATTTTCACCATTCATCTCCTCATTTGACCCAGGTTCACTAGGCAAAGGCTTGAAATCAACTTCTTGATGTTCTGTATTAAATGCAAAGAATATGAATATTTGCTATAGAAATAGACCGAAAAACCACACAATAACTCCATGCAATAGAGGCGTAACAGATAAACACAAACAATTTTCATGAAGCATAATAAGACAAGAAGAAAGTACCTTCTGGTTCCATATCAGCTGTAACATTCTCTTCACGCACCCTTTCTGCTTCCTGAGTTGATACAATATAATCAATCAGATCTTAGTAATAGGGGTTGAAAGCTCCAAAAATAAGAGAACCAAACATAACAACTCTAGTCACTAGATTCAAGTCCCTCTTTGTTCTAAGTTTAAACAAGATTACCTTTTTTAGAATAGTCTCTTGTTTCCATGTTTCTACTCCTTTTAAAAATGCTTTGGTAGATGTACCTGTTATATGCCATAGTCTAATAAATCTCATCACTAGAGTCGTGCAAATTTATGCCACAAATTAAAAGAAATTAACAAAAACACAGAGACTGAATATTTGCTTTAGCAAAATGAAGCTAAAAGCAGTTATGTTTGAAATAAACGAATCATATGCGTTGTAAGAATTTGCTACCTAGGAATAAAATGATAAGCAAAACGGTGACCATCCAGTCAGCAAAAATAACATTGAAAGCAACTCCAATGCTAATACCCAACATAAGCATGGGTTGAAAGAGCATGGCCAGATCATAATCAATGATAGGCAAGTCTAGCGTCGGATGCTTTAGCTTAAGATTGTAATAAACTGTGGATCCTGCTGCCCCCATAATCATACCTGTGATAAAAAAGAATAAAGCAACAGACACGGATATTTCGTTAGAAAACTTCAGAACTTCAAAATCAAAATGTACCGCATTATAGAATTAACTAAAAATGTAAGACCTGCAATGTTCCTTTTTATCTTGTTGTTCGATACCTAAAAAGTAAACAAACTAATATAAAATGCAGATATGTGCAAGTTCGGAGATCTCAGAAAAAAATTTAGAACCCCAAAACCCGACATCTAATTACATTTCTCATCTGTAAAATTTTGAAGATACTTGAAATGGAAAAGCATAGAGAAGAGCATAATAAACCTACAGCTAAAGTGTTCGAGAACGGTGAAGAAAAATAGAGTTAACAAAAAGTCGTAACTACAATTCTCAAGCACGTCCAAAATTTTGCAGAACAGCAAAGAGAAATTAAGATTGACTAGAAGAAGCTGATCATAACTGAAACAAAATAAGAACAAATCAAAGCAAAGGGAAGAACAAGGCACAGCAGGAGTATACCAGATCTGTTCAACCACAGAAACAGGATCTTAAATACCCAATACCCCTGATCAAATTTCCCACATTCGTTTTTCAATTTGGATTCTAAGAAAGAGGTTCTTAAACTTGGAAAATATGTTCCCAAGTACTACCCTGCAGATGAAAATCTAAAGGGAATCACTCTAAAAGCTGCCTCATTAGGAAAAAATCAAAGAAATAAGCGAATATCTTGGCCATTGTTTTCAAACATGTGTTCTTACATTTGGATATGGCTGTTGAGGACTTGGCATCGAATCCAATAATCAGAGTAAGCATGGGAACGAATATCCCGCCCCCACCAACGCCTCCAACGCTACCTACAGCTGCTCCGAAAAAGCCCACTAATGTTCCGATAACTATCCTCCATCCAAATTTCATTGCCTGTGCAACCAACCAAATACGACAGCTCAACCATCAGATAATACTTCAAACAGCTTCTGAGACAGTTAAGCAAGTCAAGGTAGTCAGATACATGCTTTTTGTTTCAAAATAGGCTAAATAAGTAGCTTGTTCTGTTTTTCTGTTTTTCTGTTTTCGACAAGAAAAAATATAATAGCAATTAATTCTAGATCAAATCAGCAAGCAAAATGTAGTACATAATATTTTCCCTACTCAGTGATCGCATTCTTCTGAAACAGTGAACAGATCAAAACATTCAAATACATATTGACTGTTGATTTCAAATATGTTATTATTAAGTAGCTTGATCTGTTCTTCTGAGTATAGCCGTTCATTTCATATCAATATAGCGACCAAATCCAGTGATATAAAAGCCATAGTAAAAGTTTAAAGCAAGTCCGCTCTGAAAGATGACAGAGATCTTTAAATTTCTTAACAGAGAACAGAAAGAAATTAAAAACAAATGTCACTACATAAATCTAATAGCTCTGTAATCAGGAACTTACAGGCCAAACATGATGATACTCTGACTCGTTGGATCGCCAAAGTAAGTTCCGAAATTTGAGCACATGATGTTTAAGCGTGTTGCCCTCCACACGATCTACTATTTTCTCCAAACTTCTCTCCTTAGCAGACGAAGCGCTATCCCCATCCAGAAGGATTCTTTCTGCCGAACCTAATGTAACGGCTAAGAGGAGCCCAAATGAAGCAACCGTTACCGCTACAAGCAGCCATTTCCGCCCACCTCCGACCATATTTGATCAGATTAAAACTAAGATTTCGAACTTGCAAGAAACAAATCCGCAAGCAGATTCTTCGGGGCTAAAAAGCAGATTCTTTACACGGTGAGCCAGTTAACAAGCAAATTTTGTTTCAACACATTTACACAAGGTTCCAGAATTTTCGTCTTTTCCACTAATAAGAGCAAATACTGTAAATGCCCTTCTGCAAACCGAGTTATTTATCAGAAACAGACAAAAACTTGCGCGGATGACACAATGCAAGCAAGTTTAAGATGAAACGTGGTACGAAAAGCTTTCACGGAATGATTTTTCACTTTCAGGCCAGATTTGCAGGACCTCTGCTTAAATGTGATCTGATTCCGTCCAATTTTCAGTATTATCTTCCACAAATGCTGCAAATTACTCCAATTCCGCCGGATCTTTGTTATATAAAAATAAGCAAATTCGTTCGGCTCTAACTTGATCACATTTAGCTCAAAACAGCTCAAATTTATTAAAACAAATTCGGATTGACCCTAATTTGCCAAGAAAAATAAAAAGAGCTCGAAATGCTGACAGAGCTATTAAAAACCTCAAATCTGGCTTGGATTTCGTCCAAACAGGCTGAATAGCATACCTCCGAGAAGCCTCGACACGGTATTCTGAAAAGATCGTAAGGCTGTTCGGATGCAGCAGAAATGCATACAGAGCTTCCTGATTCTTGATTCCGACTTCAGTCATGGAAAGCCATATTTATGCCAGCAGTTCCGCGTGTAGTCCGGCGGTATCCAGTCATTGTAGCGGTAAAAATCGTTGATATTCGGACCTAGCGATAAGAACCGTCACAGTCATCGCACGTGGTTTATGGTCTCTAGCTCAGGTGCTGACTGTGCTTGTCATAAATACAGAATTGCTTTTGTCGTTTACAAATTTATACATATGAACAGAATTGTGAAATTACGGAATTAGCCAGCGCACCATTTAAAAATAAAATTGTAAGCAGATCTCTGATATATATTTAGTTATTAAAAATAATATTTTTACTTAATTATAGTTGTTATAATATCGATGCTATATTTTAAGGGTTCTTGCTTAACTTATATTTTGTTTTATTAAGAGATTAAAAATTTAATGCTAATAATTTTAAATTTCAATATATTTACCCACGAGTTAAAAAAAAGGTCGAGGGACGATGGAAGGAACCTACTTTTACCCATGTAAAATTGGACCCACATTCAAATAATGATTAATATTCTAAATGAAAACGAACTTATCTAAAATATGCTACAAAGTCCTAGTTTCACGGGTCGCGGAGAATTCTGTTATTATTTACTCCAATTTTGCCTCGTGGAAAAGATGTATATGAAATGCTTTCAACGATCAAATGGAATTGACAGGGCGATCATGAGAATACCTTTTTTTTCTGTTAATTCCTCGTGGAAAAAATGTATATGAAATACTTTTAACGATGAATTAGAATTAACAAGGCGATCGATCATTAGAATAAAATAATTTTGTTGATTAAAAATGTAAAGTGCATTTTCAAGATTTATCAAATTGATATATTTATGTGGTTTTTTATTATTATAGAATTTATACAAAACATTTATGGTAAGATTATTATTTTTTAAATGATATTATATATTTTAAATAATTGAATTGTATACTTGTATTGAAGAAGAAGATTAGCATATGGTTAGAAAATCACGCAAAATAAGCTCTAGGGGTAGTTTAGTTGGTTGGATCTTCTAGGACCAAGATGGATAAGGTCGAGGTCCGAGGTTCAATTCTCTCTGGTTCCTTCGAGGTCAAGGGCTCAATTCTCTCTAGGTCCTTCGAGGTCAAGTACTGATCATCAGGCATGAACCACATTAAAAAAAAAAGGTTAGAAAATCATGCAAAAAAGAGTTAGTGATCATACTAGATTTAGAAGCCATCATTCAAATATGAATCACCTTATTACACTTAGAACCATTACAAAGGAGTGCCATAATAATAAAATCAATCTTTTGTGTTGCTTTATTGTCTTTAGAAAATTATTTGACAGAGTGTCCATAATTAAATATAATGCACTGAGAATTAATAATTTATTATGAATTTTGCTGGAAAATACTTTAATTATTATTTTTATTATGTTATAATATTTCGCAGAAAGTAATCCGCGAGATGTAGAACAGTTGGTGGTGGAGTATGGTTAAGACGCCCCCTAAGCTTAAAGGTCACCGGTTCTAATCCCGTCGGATACCAAAAATCCAACCATGTTAAGGGTTGGTGCGGTCCAGGCCGGGTGCGATCCCCGGGTGATTTTGACGGCTTAGATGCCCCTTGTTCGTGGCCACTCAACCAATGGAAACCCTGCTAGTCAGGGGGGTTCCACCACTTTACCAACAAAAAAAATTATTTCGCAGAAAGTAAAAATAAAACATTTTGTAATAAATCATTTTTATTTAATAAAATATGCTGAAGGGGGGGACAAAAGTGGATATAGCTGTTAAAGAGTGTTTGCTGGCCACATGAGGAAAATACAAGTGGCTGAAGTCACTGAGTGTGAACTCAAGATGCAGGAGGTATCATCCCCAAAATCAGGTCACAAGTCCTAGTTGAGTGCTAAAGAGTAGGAGGCTCATAAATGACCACATCCTAGGAAAAATACTATATATTAGTATGTCCACGAGCAACAAGAGGCTAGCATTGGATGGGGGTTGAATATGAGAATGCAAGAAATGGTGCATTGAAAGATTTTGCTATTGAGGTTCAACGAACATGCTCGGGGGTTCCGGAGCAAGTAACTTGGCCGCTCTAGAAGTTGGTTGGGAGGAACAACTTTTCCACTTTTGTTTTCGTGACATTGGTGCCAGGTTCATAATCTATGTTTTAAAATTACTGTAGAATGTTTTATTCTAGATCTAAAGTGGTTAATGTAGGACCTAGTATGCATCGGTTAGTCTAATTATGCTATTATTAAATGTGTAGTAGCAGTTAGGAAGTTCTTTGATTAGATGTCTATACTTGAATTCAAAACTTTGTTTTTATTTGAAACTAGAATTTTGCACTTAAATGGATATGTATTGAACTATTTCCAATTTCTTCCTATGCGGCCAATTTTGTAATGCATTGTTGCACTCCTTATCTATATTAGTTTCTTAGTCTGTAATTCGAAACTAATAATAGGTATAATCCTTTAATCATGTTAGTGTAAGTCATTTTACTTCAGATTTAACAGAGTAATAATTACACACACACACACACACATATATATATATATAGGAAGATCATCACCAAATTCGTTACATATATAGAATTATATTAGATTGCAATCATAAGATCTCATTAATGTATAAAATAGATTTGTGCGATTAAAACATATGAAAGAATATTATGATTATATATAGGCAGATCATCACCGAATTCGTTACATATATAGATTTATATTAGAATACAATCATAAGATCTCATTAATGTATAGAATAGATTTGTACGATTAAAACATATGAAAGTATTATGATTATAATACAATAATTATACAATCGGTATGGATCCAAATTATTATTTATTTAAATAGTAAATGTAATAAGACTATGCATCAATCTTCTAGAGAATGATGCTCACTTAAACTAGTCTTATGAATCTAAGCAAACAACACAACCAGATCAAGGATCCAAAAACATACATCATCTGTGATTTAAATGATCTAAATCGCAGATCTAGAGTATTAAAATATGAATAAGAATTATTTAAATCTAAATCAGTGAACATGCGACATGCCACCGTAGACAAGTCAAGATTGTATTAGTCCTTTCCCAAAATCAAATCAAGGAAATATTTTAAAATAATCCTTTTAGATTCTGCATAAACCAACATATACAGATCGAAGATCCTAAGCTAGCATTATATTATCCATGAAGTAAATTAAATACATATAGATAAGCAAATCAAATCTAAATATATTCACAAATTGGTGTGCTAGCTGTTACAGCTACATTCACTACATCAAACCCCAGTCACGAAACAAGCTTTCGTTTTCCCTGAGGATCGACGTTAAAGCCATCATTGATGGCAGCAAAGCCTTACATAAAATCAAAATGCTATCTACTATACAAGTAATTGCAGACCCTACGGGTCGCTTTAATATTTTCACAAACAAAGTAATATAGGGCCGTAAGTCCATATAATGGATACCCCTATCTATGCAAAGACAAAGCCCTTAGTATAACATATAAACATCTCATTGTATTCACTAAATGAAAGCAGCTTTATAACATTAAACTAATGCATGGTCGTAAGACCATCGATGATGGAAGCCATTGATTTAAAATAAGTAGTATACAAGTTTAACACAAATCCAAAATGAATATTGGAATCACACATTCCCAAAGAATGGGTATCTCTATTAATATTCAATTCACATAATAAGAAATGGTTGGAAGACCATCTCTGATTGGAAGACCATCTCTGATGGCTTCCATGTTTATATTAAAAACCAACGTTAAAACAATAAGAGAATGGGTGTAAGTCCATTCAAAATGGCACCCAAGTCCTATCAAGAGACTAGTAAGAACATTACATAATTTCTAAACCACACGGCTAAAGCAATGGCTGCAAAGCTAGTGCAAGGAAAACCCTAAGGGTTTTACAAACGCAGGTAGTCAAAATCAAGAACTTATATCAAAAGTGATTGTGGCTACCACTCGTAACCTCACGGCTCCTACCCAGCATGACCTACAACCATGAGTATGTTTTGGTCATTATGCTTCTCAAAAACTATAAACAAAAACAAGATTTTAATTAAGTGTTGAACAAAACTTACCTGGGCGTTTAGAAATGCAAGCTTGGGAGGAGGTGACCCTGTCACCTCCTTCTCTAGCACCTTCAACGTACACATTCATGTTATAGTTAGAAATCAAAATGGATTTAAATAAAAAAATTGAGTAAATCGTGGGTTAAAACTCTTACCTTGACATTTTGCAAAGAGGGCCAGGGGTCGGCTCCTTCGGAGTACCATTATCCCTCCACTTCCTGCAAATACAAACGAAAGAAACTCAGTCATTGCTTATGCTAAATCAATTACAAAGCAAAATGCAGAAGTTAAGTCTGGGTTAAATTCTTACCTGTTAAGAAGACATGTTGAATGGAAAGGTCGTGGCAAGACTGGTTGTGGCACAAACTCTATAATGCAGTCCACCGAAGAATGTGGGGAAGCCTAGTAACACCTCTAGGAAGAAACAAACATCATGTTGTTAGCACATGCGCAAAATAGGAAAACTCACACGCCATCATCACTCATAAATAGAGTAGAGCTCTTCGACTCTTATCCACCCCACAAAAGAACCAAAAACCTGTACATTTCCACCATGAACAGAGTAGATCTCGGCTCTGCCTTCCTAGAGAAACCAAGTAGGAAAAATGAGGTTTCAGATAACTTCCAAGCACATTAAACCTCTGTCTAAACCCTAGTTGCAATCTGGATAGATGGACAGTGGAGAATGTAGTTTAGCGGCTGTGTGGAAGGCCTGGATGCGCTGTCAATTTGTAGCCAGGTCACGCTTTAATTACCAAAGTCAACCAAGGACAGAGTATAACAAATCTCTAGATTGTAATCATTGCATACAAAACCATACATTATAACCTAAATGGCAAGAACCTTATTGCATCATATGAACCATGGCATGTAATGCCAAACATTTTATTATGCCAAAAACCATATTATATTGCAACCATGATATAAATCACATATGCCAAAACCATAATAGATTGCAAACCAAGGTATAACCAAATATGCCAAGAAACTTATCTCATCGTGGATCGTAGGTTAAGGCATACCTTAAATACAAACCATATATTCTCATATTCCCAAAACATTATTTAGAAACCCTTGCACTTTATTAATATAATGGAGGGTCACCATATGGTCAAGACCATATGCCTTTACAATCCCTGAGCCTTGTGCTTAGGGGAAGGATCATAACACACCTTAAGCTTAGGCTAGGGTAAGGCCTAAGGTCTGTAAAGGTTCACTTTTAAATAACTGAGTACATAATGGATGGGGTCTAGACTAGGGGTAGTCTCCCCATCCTTAAGGCACAAATGCCCTAGTGAAAGCAATCAAATCAGAAAACAAGTCAACTAAGAACATCACCTGTGTGAGTAGGACTTCAGTTGCGAATGAAGCTAGCCAATGTCGCAACCAACAAAACATGATACATTAAACAGGATAAAGATATTAAAACTTGCAAGAGTAATTCAAGAGAATTCTGCTAGTAAGTATAGTAAATAAATGCATGTAATTTTTTTTTATTACAAATTTTTAGGTGTGTTACATAATGGTATTAGAGCACGGTTACAGCACTAGGCTTGAATAGGCTCAACACGTACACTAATAAAGAAACAAAAAAAACTAATTTTACTTTATTTTTTGGTTTAAATTCTCTTACAAAATAGAAGGAGAAGGATGATTGTATTTTGTAGGAAAACATGGTAGATGCAGAGATGTCTGCATAAGAGGAACGTCACCTAGAAAATCCTTTAAATAATGAAGAGGGAAATTCAAGGGATGGGGAATTTTGGGTAGACTTAAACGAAAATCAAGATAATAAATATGAACTATGAAGAACTGTGAAAGAACTTAGATCAAATAAAAGAAAGGTTAAATAAGATAATGAACAAATTCTAAAAGCTCAAGAAGAATTAAATACTATTCTATTAGGTAAGATACATAACGATGAAAAAGGAAATAATAAGGAATCTGAACATGACCTACCTAAAACTGCACCTTACAAACGTAAGGGAAGGAAGCTGGAATTTTCCAACCATAAACCTGAAAAACTTCCAGTGAAAAATCAATTAAACATCACTGAGGAAAACAACAAGATTCAAGTGAAAGTAGTGATGATAACAAAAAGTAAAAGAAATACAGACCATATGAGGAAATCTTTGGGGAGTTTAAGAAGATCAAACCACCAATGTTTAATGGGGATATTGTAATGTCTCTGACCCTCTGACCGGTGAAGAGGATGCTACCATACCATTATCTATCCGGGCAACTAGCCCCATGAACATACACACATAAAATCTGAAATGCTTTGAAGTAAAACATGCATACATGGTTACCATACAGCAGAAGCAAAACCATACATTCAAGCATTTAGCATGTTCATCATTTTCGTTAAACAACAAAATACAATTTGCAGAGATGAGTTAGTCAAGAATACTTATCTTATGAAGAATTCATCCCGCAACCAACTACGTCGCTGCAATGTTCCACCCAACCATAGGCCAGTGTGCTCTTTAATCTATCATCAACACTTCCACACCTGAGCTGGGCATGATTTCCCAAGGAATAAGGAACTAAGCAGGCTCACACATAGCCAAAATACACAAATCAGCCAAGCCAACACTGTTGGGTTTATCAGGCCATTAGGGAGCTGGGAAAAGCTGAATGCTAAGCTGGTGAGCTCATTGAAGAGCTAAGGACACCTACACCAGAAATAGCCTGAATTCTAAGACACCCACACACACCCAACACAAGGAATCAGTCCCTTCTCTACTACACAGTCCCTCAGGCCCTGACTTCCCTTCCAGTGCTATTCAGGCATTGTGGAGAAGAAAGATAGCCCTCTAGCTCTGTCTATGAGGCTCCCAAACACACCAGGTTTATCAAGCATACTAAGCCTTCATTCCCACTCCCACACAGTCCAAAGACCAACCACTGCATACACACAACAAAATGAGCAATTCACAACTTTGACTGGGAAATTCAATTCCTGAGTCGTTCTTGGCCCTATCGTGGCCAAAATGACTCAATAAGAATCCACAGCAACCAAAATCATAAATTAACCCACAACAAAACCAAAATCATGGGGAAAGCAATAGCCCCGATCTCAACACTGAAGCAACAGTAAATACACAGCCCGAAATTTGAAGAGGAGATCCAACTCTCAGCTTGGATAGGGGGACATATACATAGAACCACAAAATCGGTATGGAAAATACACACACATAGCCCAGAACGTGAATGGTTTCATTCACACGAAAATCATGAATTCCAGAAAATGGCTCCCCCAACTCTCTGCATGAGGAAACAATCCCAACCTGTGTGTGAGGAGAAGAGAATGACTCTCTTTGTGAGGATGGGCAAGAATAGAAGAATGGAGTCATCCCCTTTCCCTGCCCATGTGAGGGTGGAAGAGTCTATTGGTGGAGTGTGCATGTGAGAAAGGGCTGACAGTCCTTCCACACATCACTGCCTAGCAATAACTGCCCCAACTAACATCAAAGGTTTTAATGTGGTAGTTGACTGATTCAGACAAGGGAAAGGTGAGTAAGTCAAAAGGGTGGGTGACAACTAAATGGGTTTAACAGCTGACACTTGGCTTTTCCCCATTGTCCCAAATTTTAATAATTCCCCCTCGTTATCCTTAGGAAAATCATGCCCTTTTCATCATGGTTGCATTGACGTAGCTAGTTGGGGTTCATTTTAATTTAAAATTCATAATTACATGATGCCAGAATTAAAATGTGTCGGGTATCACGATATACCATTGGCAACGATTTTAATTGCCGAAACATAAAACAACCAAATCGATGGTGGGGCTTTTGCCTTTAGCTCCACACCACGATTAATTATAATATATACATCATATACATTTTAATGCAAATGGGGTCAAAACCGAGGTGTTACAGATATTGAGAAAGACGAAGAGGAAGAATCTTGGTTGTTGCAAATGAAAAAGTATTTCCAAATATACAACTATTCTGACGAATTGAAAGCTAAAATGGCCATCTATAATATGACTCGAAAGGAAAATATATGGTGGTAGGATATAAATAAGGTAAAGGGAATAAAGTAAATATATGTAACTTGGAAAACGTTTAAAAATCTTTTGAAAAGAAAATACTTATCAGAACAATACTACGAAGAGAAGGCCAAAGGATTTTATGAGTTGAGGCTAGGAGCTCGTTGTTACAGCTAATTTTACCACACATGGTGGATCACACCTTTATGGCCTTCCCTGTCCCTCTGCAGACTATTTAGACCCCATGGACCACTTTTGTACCTTTGATGTTTCCAAGATCATCCCTAAAAACATGCAATAGTTGCCATGCACGACTTTTAATCCCTTTCTTGCGTGTATACGCGGAATTGACCATTAAACCCGCATAAAACGGGATGTGTGCAAAAGACCAAATGATTTTGGAGTTTTCCTTGATGTGGATCCGAGTCACTTGTCTCTTGGCCTTCCATATGCCTTGAGATCGCTCGAATTCGACCTTCCATTACCCCATTGAAGAGCTATATAAGGAACCCTTTGGATACATTGAAGGGGGAGGAATTGAAGAGCAAGAAAACTATAGTCCATTGTTGCTGGAGCTTATACTTGAGTCTGCATCCCTTTGTCCCTTGGAGCACTTTGTGTTCTTCCCAAGCTTACTTTTTGCTTGTGAGCTTGCTATCGAGAGATGGAGGATTGAAGTGGTGGAGGCCCAAGTGGGGGACTCAGTTTCTCTAATTCGCAGACGTGCCGACAGAGGTTATCACTATTGTAATCTCTGTTTTATATCAATAGAAATATCTTTTTTCTGTCCAATAATGAGTATTTGATCCATGGATGCTTTTAAATGCTTATATGTTATTGATTATATATGCTAGAGCAGGTCTAACACAATTATATATAGCATGCTTGTCTTGTTTGCTGAATGTTGAGGAAGTAAATTGCTAATACAAGCAAGATTGGAAAAGCTCAACGAGGATCTACACCAACCGTCCGCAATAAGGTACGAATCAAGATCCTTTAGTGTTATATGTTTGGTTTCTCTTGCATATAGGAAATGATTGATTTCTGGAGTTAATATGTCTGTTGTGGTACCCCAAGCCATAGGAATTTCTCTCTGTAACAGAATTGGCGACTGCGCTGGGGAGTTCCTAGTCATTTTTCCTTTGGGGGTTTTTATCGGCATTCAATGTTCTTGAATTGCTCTGATTTCTCTGTTTCTGAGTTGGGTATGGGGGCATGTTTGCCTGGTAGTGTTTGATAGGAGTGAATTTTGTCTCAGCTTATCTATTTTCCTTCATTTTTATCTCTTTTTCTTCCTGTGCGTGAGTTTTTTCCTCACAGTCACGTGTGCACGTGGTTTTGACTGAGATATCCACGTATATACGTGGGTTTTCTGCACACAGTCGCGTATGCCCTGAGTTTTTCCTTTTAGAGGAAGACTGAGTGTTGCTGGGTGAGTTTTGATGATTGCTGAGTCTCCCTAGGTACTTCTAGAGTCTGTATACACCTTTGTTTCTGACCAGAGACGCTTTTTAGGGTAAATTTTTTTTTTTTTTTTAAGAATGTTCTTGTCATTGCATTTTCGATTTTTTGTTTTGGGATTAGTGCATTAGGTCTCTTTTACCTTAGTGCTTTGCGTGGGTGTTGTTTGAATAGTGCTTGCAGAGTCTGGGGCTGGTAGAGTCATTCTTTTGCTTTATTATCTCATTTTTATTCAAAAAATCCAAAAATATTTGCTTCTTTGCATCATTATGCATCATTGCACTTTGCATTTTGCATGGTACTTGCACTAGGTTTGCTTAGAGAAGTATTAGTCAGGGTTTCATATAGGAATGATTGCATTTGTCATTTGAAGAAAATTTTGCATTTCACATAGTAGCATGCCCTGTTTTTCATTCGACACAATGCATTTGCATTGATTGTTAGGTGTGCATTTTACTTCATGTTGTGTCATAACACCATTGGTTGCACGATCATCTACCTTTTTGACTAATAAGCCAAATAAAATCAACGCTTAACTAAAATGGATTACATTATTTTCTTTTATAGGGTACACCAACAAGATTAGGTTTTAGGGTCTTGGAATAGTTCATTGTGAGTAAATTCTCCAAGACCACTAAACAACAACATGTATGTGTTTGTCTAGGTGAGAGTGTGAAATTCCTTGGTATAATTAGTGTTTCTCAGGATCCTCCTCTTACAATGGAGTTAAGCACGAGGCAGTGTGAGTGGTTATTGATTGGGATGACCCCTAGTCATAACTGAGTAGCACCGAAGATATTTCCAGGATTGTATTCATATCTGGGGGCTCTTTCGAGAGTTTCAGGCTTTGCTACCCTACCCATATGGTCGATCCCGCCTGCGACTGTCCGCCTGAGCATTGGTTAGATTGAGATGACCTTAGTTGCCTTACCTAGGTTATCGAGGGGGTACTTCACAGGGGTTATTTTGTAGGTGTCTCGACCAGGTTGGGGTTGGGCAGCATAGTCGCTATATGCGTTGAAGCTAAGGGCCACAATAATTGGTTACAAACCACTACTTGTTGTGTATGGGAGTCTCAAGCCTCTCCTAGGAGAGACATACCTGCTTCATTTGGGAGCTCACATATCCTACCCTTTTTTGCTTGTAATTGGCTTTAGATTATATAGGTGTATGCTCTATGCATGCTAGCTTGCCTAGGGTTTGCGTAATTAGAAGAGTCTTTTTCATTTTTGAGTCATTGTGGATTTGGGTGCGACACTTTGTCGTTCTCGTCATTTAGCAGGACTTTCTCCTTCTACATCTCCTCATCCTTTGGGAGAGAGAGACAGACAGTCCAGGTGGACTACTTCTCACATTAATTCACACACAATGGGAGATCATGAAGATGAAATTCCTAAGTTGTCTTCTCCACCTCATGAGGTTGGGGAAGAAGATCCTACTCTTGTATATGATCCTTCACCTAATATACCTACACACTCTAGGTACGAGCCTTCACCTGATATACCTACACACTCTAGGTACGAGCCTTCACTTGATATACCTACACACTCTAGGTATGATCCCTCATTCATAGGTCACCAGTATTGGATGTCGAGCGATGAGACTAATCATGAACCTGCGAGCACTAGTTATGTTAGTTATGGCATGTTTGGTATCCCTGCACAT
Source organism: Pseudotsuga menziesii (assembly GCA_001517045.1). Lineage (NCBI taxonomy): Eukaryota > Viridiplantae > Streptophyta > Pinopsida > Pinales > Pinaceae > Pseudotsuga > Pseudotsuga menziesii. Next base: position 70,170 of record LPNX010283401.1, on the reverse strand, counting down.
GATCTGACACACCATGTCGAGTCAGAGTTTGAACCTAACACTATTCCTGGGGGAACTCCTATTCCTTTCCATGTGGAGAGATTTGGTAGCACAAGTCACATTGCACCCTCCATCCCAGTGATGGAGGCTACATCACACGTTCATCCTAGACCTGGTGTTAGTAGTCCTATTCGGATACCAGAACCAAAACGAGTGACTGTAGGGAATACCACTTACATCACTTCACATGTCCCTTTGTCCTCTATTCCTAGTTCTTCGAATGTTATTCCTCCCCCTCATCCTTCGGGCCAGAATGTTGCTACTAGTCATGTTTGTACTGCTGCTACTCGAGTAGTGGTGTCTCAAAATCAAGTACCTCTTGTTGTCTCGGGAGGTCGTATCCCTACTTCTGGAATGTCCTATGGTCTATCGCAGGGAGTTCCTCATATTCCTACTTATGGAGTTTCTCATGGGACATCGTATGGAGCCTAGCGTGGACAATATTATGGACTGCAGTATGCATAGAGCTATTCACCTTATGGGTACATGTATCAACAACCCGCTTACTCTCCGAATTATGGCTTTGTAGCTCCAAATAGTCAAGGTACACCACATTATGGTGCTTCCATGCCACCCTACACGGGTCAAACGGGAGGAGGACACTATGGCCATGGTCATGGTGGTTACGGTAGTCAGTCTTATGTGAACCAAAACTATCAGGGAGCATGGCATCGACCTGCTCAACCTAGGCTCCCTTTCCTCGCAACATTAAATTTACCTGACTTGTCGAGACTAACGAACGACCCGGTATCTCATGACCCGGCTTGGCCGGCTGTCTCTACCAAGCTTCCCTCGGACATTCCCAAATTCGACGAAAAACTAGGAGAAGATCCTAGTGAACATGTTACTACATTTCACCTTTGGTGCTCTTCTAATTCCTTACACGATGATTTGATCCGTTTAAGGTTGTTTCAACACACCCTCATCGGGCCTGCAGCGAGATGGTATATAGAGTTACCTAGGGGGGCATTCGTTTTGTTCGATGACCTAGCGATGAATTTTATCAATCACTTCCAACTACCAGTGCATTACGATGTTGGTATAGAACTCTTGTTGACATTTCGGCAAGACAAAGCCATGCATATCTCAGACCATATCCAAGAGTGGCGTAGATGGAAGATATTGATTAAAGCCTTCATACCACCAGAGTTTCTTTTTGAGTGGTCCTTAAATCATTACTGCCTTATATAGCAAAGGATGTTTCTACGTCCAGAGTTTAGAATGAGGAACAAGCCATTTTTAGGGCACAGGAATTGGATTTGATTTATGCTCAATCCGGATTGTTATATGAGATCATTCCTAACGCTCCGTGTTCTAGTTTCGACCCTAAGGTCAAACCTGGACGACATGCCGATGGAATTGTTGGTTGTACAAGTACCAAACCTGCGGATTCGGTTGTGAAATAGGTGAGTCAATTGTCTATCAACCAATCTACCTCAGGACAAGCCACAGCTTCGTCTCAACCCACCCAAATGGCAAATGTGCTTTTGGTGCAATCGTCCGACCAGAAGGGTAACCAACAACTCGGAAGGAATAAGAAAAAGGGTAAAAACAATTGTAAGGGTGGGAATAGGAATGAAAATGCCAATTCTAATAACAAGAACACCCGCAATGCTGGGGGGGACAAGCAGTCTAATTGTAAGGTTAAGTTTCCTTGCAAGTTGTGTAAGGATGATCACCTCACTCACTTGTGCCCTCATATGGAAGACGCCTCGAGATTCATAGCACAGGGCCCAGCTGTGCTGACCAACCATTTACCCCATAATCAAAACATGAACTCGAGGACCCATGATCAGTCTAGTGGAGAACAAGATCCACCAAAATCTAGTAGTGGTCATGGTTGCATCAATATGGTGCGTGCTACTAAGGTTGTGACTCGTGCGAAGGACTATGGTTCATCACAACCAGACCTTGGAAACGAACCTACTCCACCCAAGAGTCCTTTGCGTATTGAAAACCCTATGGATAAACTGGAAGTGGCACCTCGCATTCCTAAGTGAGTCCTAAAGAATTCGGGACACAATCCTAATGCCCGAGTCGCCCAGAACTATTCTGTTGTTGAGGATTTGGGCCACACTCCTCGTGTGATGTCTGCACTTGAAGTGCTTAAGAGTTGTCCTTCAAAAAGGAAGGCTTTGCTTTTTGCTCTTGGTGTTAACGATGATAACTCTTCCTCCGTCATCAAATTTGAAACCACAAGACTACAGCGTCGCTTTCCTTACTATGTGTCTCTCTTGATTCATGTAGAATGTCTTAACATGACTGTCAAGCGCACTGTGATTGACGAAGGCGCTGCTGCTTCCATGATGTCTTTGTCTTGTTGGAAGGGTTTGGGTTCCCCCGAGCTGTCTAAATCTGCTACCATGTTGACTGCTTTTGATGGTAGATCATTTCGGTCGCATGGAATTCTTCCTTCTCTTAATGTCCGTTTGGGAGGGAAGACTGTCGCGATCGAGTTTGAGGTGGTTGATGCGCCCCTTGACTAGAATCTATTACCGAGTAGGAACTGGATGTATAGTATGCAAGCTGTAGCTTCTTCTCTATTTCTAGTTGTATGCTTTCCATTTAATGGGAAGATTGTTACGATTGATCAGACATCATTCAAAAATCTGAGTGTTACTGCATCATCAGGAGCTTCTATCCCGATTATCTATCATTCTTATCCGGCAACTGGGAGTGTGGGTGTTGGCATGTATCCATAACTTATGGGAATCTTTAGTTGTCCTACACCCGTTCTTATGATCAGGTCTAGTTCCGGTGGGGCTTCGTCTTCATTGAGACCGGTGTCTTTTCGCACTTCCCATATGGAAGATCCCTGGATCCTTCCTACACCGAATCCTTCAAGTAAGCCTATCAAAATGGACATGCCATTGCCTGTAGCAATGATAGCATATCAAGCGAATCTTGAATGTGTTGCAGAGCCTAGCCCTTCCTCTTCATGAACGAAGGAGGAATTCCTATATGTGATGCCTGCATGGGCAGTTGAGTCTTCTCACGCACATTATTGCCTTGATAGTGTTTTTCCATCAGATGAAGCTATTATTGAGGCCATGTCTAGAGTTGAGCCACCTTGGAAAGAGTTACATCATAGATCTTATTTTCTTCCTAAGCTTGACCATTCAAAGTGTGAAGACTTTACGGAGATTCTTAGTGAGATAATTGGTAGTCTTGTGGTTCCATTGAGTTCTCCTGGTTCGATGGATGATGGAAACATGGCGAATATATCTCCTACCATCCCTATCAATATCTCTCGTGATCCTGGCAAGATTGAGAATGTCTATATTGGGGAAGAATGTTCCCATGCTGAGATTCAAGAGTATACCGAGCTGTTCAAAGAATTTCGTGATGTCTTTTCTTGTTCATAGGAGGAAATGTTAGGTATCGACCCTCTCATTGTTGAACATGAAATTAAAACTTATCCCAATGCTAAGCCTGTTCGACAATGCTTGTGTGCGGTGAATCCTAGAAAAGCACCCATGATTAAGGCTGAGATAGAAAAGCTGTTAAATGTCGGTTTTATCTATCCCGTTCCTTTGACGGAGTGGGTTTCAAACCATGTTTCGGTTGATAAGAAGCAGGGAGCGATATGTATATGCACTGATTTCCGTGACTTGAATCGTGCCTGTCCTAAGGATAATTTTCTCACACCATTTATTGATAAAATTTTGGATGAGTGTGCGGGAAGCGAGGTATTTTCCTTTATGGATGGCTTTTTCAGATACAATCAGATCTAGATCAAACCCGAGGACCAACATAAAACTGCATTTATTTGTCCTTGGGGTACCTTTGCATATAAGAAGATGCCTTTCGGCCTTAGAAACGCTGGAGTCACATTTCAGCGGGCTATGTCCTTGATTTTCCATGATCTCAAATCGATTATTGAAGTCTTTCTGGATGACCTTGCTGCTCATTCTCATCAGAGGATGCGTCATTCCTACCATTTGAGATTAGTGTTCGAAAGATGCCGCCATTATTTGGTTAGGTTAAATTCTCATAAATGCATCTTTTGCGTGAAGTTTGGTCGCTTATTAGGGTTCATTGTCTCCAGGGAGGGTATAAGAGTCGATCCCTTAAAGGTTGAGGCAATACTTCAATTATCTCCCCTGAGAAACATTAGACATCTTCAATGTTTGCAAGGCATGGCAAATTTCTTACGGAGATTCATGGTTACTTTTGCCAATTTGAATAGAGGCTTTATGCATATTTTGAAGAAGGACACTACCTTTTGCTGGGATGAGCGAGCCCAGGAGTCCTTTGATGCACTTAAACGAGCCTTAGCATCAGCCCCTGTGATTAGTCCACCCGACTATAGTTGTGACTTTTTGCTTTATGTGGCCGCGTCCATGGAGACGATTGGTATGGTTTTGGTTCAAGAAGATGAGGAGCTCCATGAGCATGTTGTATATTATTTGAGTCAAAACCTTATAGATGTCGAGATCCGTTATTCCCATGTGGAGAAACTTGCCTTAGCTACCGTTCATGCGGTTCAAAGGTTGAGACACTATATTCTCCTTCTCCAGACCTTGGTGATAGCCCATGTCAATCCATTTCAGTTCGTCCTCACTAGAAGGATGATCGAAGGAAAGTATAATAAATGGATTGTCATGTTGCAAGAATTCGATCTCGAGTTTGTTTCGGCAAAATCGAAAAAATCGCTGATTTTTGCGGAGCTTATATCTGATTTCCCAAGCGAAGAGGAGGAGGAAGTTTGTGAAGATACATTTGTCAATGAGCACATTTTCCTGATCTCAACCTTGGATCCATGGTATGGGGATGTCATCATATATTTACAAACATTGAAGGTCCCTACTCACCTTTCACGGGATGAACGACGATGGTTACGTCACATATCCAAGAACTACCTTATAGTAGATAACACATTGTACCGCCGTGGGGTAGATTCCATTTTACGTCGTTGTTTAACTCATGAGGAGGCTGAGCTTGTGTTGAATGATTTCCACGGAGGGGTGTGTGGTGGTCATTTATTTGGGCTTTCTACAGCCCAAAAAATATTGAGAGCGGGTTATTTCTAACCGTTGATCTTTAAATATTGTGTCAATGCGATTAAGAAGTGCCACCCTTGCCAGGTGTTTGCACGCAATATGTGCTCACATCCTGCCCCGTTACATCCGATTATCACCGTCGGTCCCTTCACTAAGTGGGGGCTTGATTTCATGGATTGCAACCCAGCTTCAGCTAGGGGGCATCATCATATTATAGTGGCTATTGACTATTTCACGAAATGGGCTAAGACTATGCCCATAGTTAAATCCGACAATGAGACAACCGCACATTTCGTATTCAACCAGATCATTACTTGGTTCGGTATTCCGAAGGAGCTTGTCACTGACCATGGTAGGCACTTTCAGAATCAGATGATGGAAGAGTTGGCCTTGAAGTTAGGGTATAAGCAGGAGCACTCCTCTTCTTATTACCCTCAAGCAAATGGACAGGTTGAAGCAGTGAAAAAATCACTTAAGTCCATTCTCCAATGAACCATTGCACAAAACAAGACCAACTGGCATATCATGTTATATCCTGCTTTGTGGGATTATAGAACCGCAGTTAAGAATGCCACCAATTTTTCTCCATATCAGCTTGTACATGGAGTGGAGTCTGTCTTGTCGGTTGAATGCGAAATCCCTTCATTGAAGGTAGCCATAGAGCTCTTACCAGACACTTCCCCATTGGAGGAACGTTTGGTCCACTTAGAGCAGCTTGATGAGCAGCGCCGAGATGCCTTAGTGGCTCTAGAAGTAAATAAGTGTCGCGTTAAGGTCCAATATGATAAGTATGCCTGTCAGAGGAATTTTAGTGAAGGAGATTTGGTCCTTTTGTGGGATCAAGATAAAGAACCCTTGGGGGCAGGAAATTTTAACCCCATGTGGCATGGTCCTTAACATTGTCAAACATGTGTTAGAGAAGGGTGCCTATGAGCTAGTAGATTATGAGGGGATAGCCTTGGAGGAGCCTAGAAATGGGCTCTATATTAAAAAGTACTATGCATGATCCTCAGCCAGGGCTGATTATTGTATATTTTTGTACATTATTTTGCATAGTTAGGTTTTTCTTATGGTGATCGGGTTTGTTGATTAGCTTTCGTTTCTTATGGCAGATGTTAATGGAGTCTTCCATCTATATAGGATTCTCTAATGGTGCTAGCCGTCACACTCAACACTCAGCCTCTGCTGCTTGGGTGATTTATACTCCTACAGGTCAAGTATTGTCTTCAGGAGGCGTATGTTTACGACCCTCTTCAAACAATGTTGCTGAATATAGTGCCATTATCGAGCTTCTATGAGATGCCATTTCGCATGGTGTTCTCTCTCTTGAGGTACATCTTGATTCGCAGTTAATAGTGTCACAACGGAATGGCTTATATCATGTTAGGGATCCAACATTATTACAAAGATTCTTACGTGTGAGATTGTTAGAACGACAATTTGACAACATAACATACATACATGTTCCAAGAATTTATAATCAAGTTGTTGAATCATATGCTAACTATGTGTTAGATTGAAATTTGTTTCACAGACCATAAGCTCATCACAAACATACATTTTTACACATGTAAATAAATAAAATAAATCATCATAAAAGTTTTTCATTAAACATCCAAAATGTGACAATACATATGTGTCATAATACAAAAATGGGGCTTTCGAGCCACCAAAATATAATACACGGTAGTACAAAATGTGTCACACCCAGGTATCTAAGCTTGGGGAGGAGGAGGGGGGTTCTGATTGTGGAAAGTCACCTCGGCTCTAGCTAGCCGTCGAAACAACTGCACCCATGCTCATGGTACACCCACCACCTGGTGTTGCATGGCCTTAGGCAAGTCCTCGACTTGTGCCATGGGTACCCTATGTGTCAGCCGCACAAAGTTTGTGTGGATGCTTTGGAGCGTTCACTCCACATCCACACCCATAATGTCATCTCCTCTTCCCCTCTGTCTATGATGAGGGAAACTGTCAGGCCGCCGTGGTCCTACATCTGCATACATATGACAAATTGTCACTATGTGTCGTCACGCAAAAACATTTCTTTTGGTTCCACATATCAAAAAACACAAAAAAAATTAAATAATTCAAAAAACTTAAAAAGAGGGTTGGGATTTGTTACCAATGTCATTGTATGTAGATCCTGGTGGTAGGGGCATGTCGGGATCTCCCCAAAAATCTATCCCCGCATAGGGGTAATCATCGATGGCAACTATCTACTGCCACCACCATGGAAAGAAATCAGCTGGGTAGGGGTTGGACACCCTACCTCCACCTAGTTTACACATCGCATTTGCCTAATGTCGTTGGGCCAGATCTCGAACCCCATGAGGAGGAACGTAAACTCTAGGGCTAAGCCCCAGAACACGCTCGAAGAAGAACGTGCTTAGTATACTACTAAAACCGAGGTTTCATACCCCACCCATCTTGCAGTCACTGAGCTGTTGCTTCATGTTACTCAATAGTGCAGTACTCCAATTGCAAACTGTGGGTCTCATGCACTCCATTGCATAGAACATCAAGGGCTACGAGGCCTGGAGGAGTGAGGCTAGCCCTGCTATCCTGGTGAGTGTCAGTAGTATGGCCTTCAAGCCTAGTACCTGTATGGATTTTGTTGGGATTTGACTCCCAACCTTCTCCGTGTTTGGATAACAGTATACCGCAATATACTCATCAATGGTGAGGCCACCTCCGGGCTCGCGAGAACGTAGGTTCACCACTTCCCCCCATCGGGACAATCCTGTAATGAAGTATATTTCCTCCACCTCTATAGTGAGGGACATCCCGTCGATATGGAATGAATTTGAGTCAGGATCCCAGTAGTCTACTAGCATATGCAGCAGTCTTGGTTTGGCCCTTAAACCCCCAAGACACCAAAACTTGTATAGCCTGATCGCCTTGTACAACCTCTTCTACATCCCTGTGTTCTCTCTCCCTCCATTCTAGAACCATCCTGCACATTTACACTGATTTTTGGTCATTAGTTGTCTTAAAAAACATTAAACGCGGCCACATACGCAACTGTTTGTAAAACAGCCACATATGTACGCGACGTTGGGCCATTTTTCTGCGTATAGCCAACCCTATACATGGAAAAATCCTCAATTTCCATGTGGGCTGAAGCGACTATCTTAGAATGGCCTAGAAATTGATTTTGACCATGGAAATTCAAAAACTTTACATGCATGGAAGAGTAGGGCATGGAAAGTTACTTGGAAAAAACACTATCGGATTTCACCGGACAAAACTCCCGGAATTCGCATTTGAAGTTCTAAGCTCAATTGGGTAAAAATTTCAAATGATATATAATGTTTTGAATATTTTACTATTTATAGAAAATTTTCAAATGTTTGAAAACTTTTACCCCCTTTTCTATAGTTTTGAACCGTTTCTGACCCTTTTGGACCATTTTTGACTAATATGATGATGTAGGAGACCGTTTTGAGCGTTGTTTCGACCATTGTTTTGACCCGTTCGTGCCGATCTCAGGTATGATTTTTAAACTAGAATATAGGTTAGATTTCACCTCTTTTTGCATTTTGCATGACCTTATGACCATTTCATTATAACCTTAGGTACGAACCCATTCTATCCTGTCACAGAACCTTCTTGCCGTTTTAGAAGTGACATGATGGGAATGGTAGAGTTTGACCTTACATGGGTGCCCTAGTTAGCTCCTTGTTTGCATTTGGTGCCCATGCCGACACTTTGTCCTTTAGGGTGTGGGAGACTGTTGTATAGTATCGCCATGTCATTTCACAAGATCCTCATACTCCTCTTGATCTTTTGCTCCCCTGTTTCCCCAAGACTCCCTTATGTCAAGTTGTAATTGCATTATCATGAGCTTTTCCTACATTATTGAGCCTTATTTCGGCTTCCCTGACTTTGAGTATCAACCATATAGCCCGAGCTTGTCTCATGTCTAGCCACGTAGAGCCATTTTGTATATCCTTTGCAGCTTGATTCCCTATTTTTACCAAGAGGGGACTTTCCCCCGAGTGTCACTATCCTACACATGTGTCCTTACATTGAGCATATGTATGTTTCTGTCACATACCCCAATTTTGTAAAATAATGTTAATTGTTTTTATTATATTCCTGAGACGTTATGTTAAATTTAATGCTAAGTAGGAAATGATGACTCAGCAGAGTCAACAGAATTGGAATGTAATTCAGAATATTTTATTATTAATAAATAAATTGTGGAGACAACAGCATGGGAGAGTTGTTAAAAAGAGGTTACTGGTCAAACTGGTGGATGGAACTAGGTGGAGGGCAAAGGACAAGTGGCAGGATCCTCAAACACTTCCTAAGTTGCAGGTGGCAACTTCCCTATATTTGGGGTCATGATCACCCAAGAAAGTGGGATTAGAGCAGGTGGCTCATTAAATGACAATTAACCCAAAAAGACCTAGGAAATCTTTTAAAAGTACCCAATGAATAGAGCTGAGGTTGCTCAGATATTTTCCAGAGAAGAAACATTCAGGTGGAATGCTATTCAGGAAATTCATTTGGGGAAAAAGGGAAAAACAGTAAGGAAGTTCTTCTGAGAGGATTGCTGCAGCAACTTGGTTTATTACAGCTTGTTAGCTGGGCGAACTTACTGATAAGTTCTGGATTAATACTGAGTTTGAGGACTGGTATTTGACTATTGCTGCACCTAGTTCCAGCCAGGGAGACCAGAGCAAGCTCGGGGGTCCTACGGAGTCGTTGTTTGAGCGCTGTCCAGGAATTGGTAGGGAGGAACGGCCTCCCATTGCTGTTGTTGTCCCAAGATCAAGCAGGTTCTGTTACTTAACTGTCTTTGTTTAAATACTGTGAATGGTTGAATGTATTGTTTGTAGTTTATAAAATAAGAGTTAACTGGTTAGTGTTGTAAATGTTTTAGTTATTTAGTAATGAAATCTTTTGATGAAAGATAAAGACCCACTGTGTTTTTCCACATCCGGGTTTTACTAGACCGTACTCCAGCACAGGGGTAAATTTAAATAAGAATAGCATGATGAGATTTTCAAAGTAGTAGTTTCTTTATCTATTTCAGTAAAGATATTTCATTGATCGTTGTATGAGTTCTTAGTTAAAACTACTTCCTTGTACTGTATTTTGCTTACAGTAATTTTACATTGTAAAGAATAAATAGGAGAGTAAATTTTAGACTAGATTTATTTACTGTTTTACCATACAGTTCCTTTCTTTCAAATTAGAATAACTTCACTACTATATGTCTAATAATAAACTGAAGATAGGAATAGTTATATAATAATTAGATACTACTGTTAAACGAATCTGGTCTAGATTTTATGAATGTTTTGTGATGTATTTCATTTCATTATTCTTCTTCTTTATATTGGGACTGAGCTCGAACAAGTTTCCAGAGCTGTTAATCTTTTTATTTAGAATACGAACAAAAGTTAATAATTGTGCTTATAAGATAAACTCTGGGTAGAGTTAACTAAATTCTGGTTATATATTTAAATAAATATCATAACTAAGAAAACAAAATTTATTACAAAAGAACTTAGACAGTATAGCATAAATTATATAAAAGTTAATTAACAGGTACTATTTTCGATATATTTATAAAAATAAACTAAGGATATCAATATAGAGGTTATAGTAATCACAGAAAGATAATATAGTTATTATAATAGTAATTTATTTATGCAATACAAGAATATTATTACTACTAACATAAATAGTATTCTTATTACTGTAAGTATATCTTAGAACTATTTATACTGTCTGAGCTATAAGTACAGGTATACTGACAGTACTTAAATTTATTATAACAAGAAGGACATATAAAAACCCTATATTATTAAAGGGTATAAACAATATATCAATAATTACAAATTCTTATTTATAAGAAAGGCAAATTATAAACAGGAATAGAAACCCTAATAATAATACTTTTTAACAGTAAACAAATCAAATGCATTTTGTACAGTAAATAAACAACATAAGTACAGGATGCTCTTTTATCGAGCTTAATTACATGTTATAAATATATAACTAGTAACCTTAATATTGTAGAAGCACTCTTCAACTTGGCAGTAAATTAAAAGAAAAAGAACAGAGTTATTTTCTTCACTGTCAAATAGGGTTAAACCCTAGAGAACCCAATTTATTCAAGTAAAACAACAAACGGTGGAATTAATAGCATTTACTTATAGTCGTGGTTTTAAAATTTAAACATAAGTAAGCTTTCAAAAATTTAAATAATATAAGCAAAGAAGGAACGCAGAAAAAGGATTACAGTAATTAATACTTGTATACTAACTTAGGGTAAAAACCCTATCATTTCAAATATACAAAAACAATGACTGTAAACCCAGTGCTGTAATATTAACCCATGTTCATACTGAGAATTTACACAGGAAGGCTTACAGCCTGTTCCTTTAATATAAACACAGTAATATTTACAAAAACAAAGTTTTACACTCACGGCCAAAGCCGGAGAGCCTTGCAATAGAGCTAGGGTCTTAACAAAACGATGTTAAACGACGAGCAAACAACCAAAAGCCATGAGGGTCTAACAAGCCGTAATGACCAAACCCTCATTACCCCATAAGGGTTTACACAAGGTGGATGAGCCATGGAGAAACTAGGGCTTACCGTGGCCCCTTATCGCTGTAACCCGTACTCTCTATGCAGACAAAGAAGAGAGGCAGATCGTATCTGCAAAACAAAATACGGCTGGCTGTTAAATTTATATTAAAAACCAAGAGATGTATATACAAGCAATCGGCATTATCATTAAAAGGAAATGAATTATTTCTTTTACCTTAGCAATGGAAAGTCACCAATAGTAACGCAACGACCAGCAACCAGCACGAGTAAGGAAACGACGTTACAACACCTTCGAAACACTGACAGCAGGAAAACCTCGAGTCACATAAAACTAAAGGAGACGATAAAAACCTAAAGCTGAGCTGCTACTCCTGTCAACAATGCACAGTAACGGTGGAGCTCAAACCTTAACACGCCGAAAGGAGGAACCACTCTCGTTGGATAGACTGAAGGAAAAAGGTAAGGACTGACACAGTCAAGAGGTCAAGCTCAAACAATGGAGGCAGCGAAAAAGCAAACCAAAGAACAAGTAATGCACGATGAACAGAAGTACCATGAGACGGCTTTCACGTTGGTGCAACGGGGTAAGTTAACCAGGAAGGAGGAGCCATGGACAGTTGCAGCAATACACCGGTGACAAAGCGGCCGGGTTTCTCTCACAGTAGATGGACCAGAGCCGGAAGGCGAAGGAGGATAATAAGCTAGGTCTTGGGAAAAGACTCTTTTAAAACCTGCAATGCATGGACCAAACAAAGCCACATCGCCACGCAAATATTTCTCTCACGGTGGGTTTCTTTCCATAGTTCGATAAGCAATTTGGTTATCATTAGTTGACAATCATTCGGCTGTCACGAAGGGTATACCTTAGCCTGGGCAGAAGTCAACCTATCATTAGAATGATATAACAAAAATTATAGTTAATACGTGAACTTATCATGAGCTATCATCGATGCAAGGTTTAACAAATTATTGCAATACTATATTATCACCCTTGCGATGCAATCAAATGTTAACACTAGGTTCATCGTGGGTACAGCCAACTATATGGAAAGGAACCTTGTAACATGATATTTTGTTAATAAACATTCGATTTAAGGAGCACTATAGTGGTAAGTGCAATAACATCATCTTGTATACAACCTTGATTTGTCTAAGGTAAAGATTTTAAGAGTTATCTTTAGAGTAAGACTATAAACTTAAATGTCATGGACTAGTTTATGACGTGTTCATCCAAGGGAATGACTACTTGTCATTTAACACTTTATAGTTTATTAGAATAAGCTTGTAACAATATTATAGGAGGGTGGTATAATACATATGTTCAAGTAAGAATATTATTTTTATAAGTATTCCACTCAAACTTATATTATAATTATAGAGTAAACTAATGGTTGACTTAAGGAGGTTATAGATTCAACCATGGTAACTATTGCATTATAATGTCAACTGTTATGGTCATGCCATATTCATCTAAGTTTGAATGCTTACAAGAGGATTTAGCAACTAAACATTTTGATGAATGCATCATCTGGAATAAATGTCCTTAACTTATATTTTATCACATATAGAGGTGAATCCTTTTAAATGAAAGTTTATCCACGTAAAGGTTAGACCTTGAAACTTTTATGTTGTACTTTCTTTTAATGGTTAAAATGATACCTAGTTTACAGTAGGCTATCCATCAGACCTAAGATAAGCTTAAGTATGTGTTGAATCAGTGGTAATGTAAATAAGACCTGGTGCATCAGCATGAGTATATCCCTATCAGTGGATAGTTAGATTTTTAGAAGTAGTAATTTGTAAACCCCTTATTCATACACTATACGAAGTAAGAGTATTGGTGTCTTCTTAAACTTAAAATTTTGATTTTCATTTCAACTTGTAAATAATCTTATTTAAAGATATTTTGACACTGACAACTTTGATAGATATCAGACAGTTTAGTAATATTAAGAACTATATTTCTACCTCTACTAGAATGAAGAACATATAATAGGTTTTACCTCAGTAAGCATTGATATGTGCTTAGCCTTTAATATCTTACTGAACTTTGAATTGCAAACAAACTTATACTTAAGACTTTAGAAATTTTACTTGCAGAAGCCAATCTTCTTACCTATAATCTGTAAGGACAGAAGAAACTTTCTGCATTAGCTCGAAAGCTAAGTAAGCCCTATTTTTCATGACAGTCCCACCTTATGTTCGCAAAAAGAAACAAGTCAGTGAACTGAAAATATTTGTTCTATCAATCTATGCAAATAACAGACGAATTCTAATAATAAGCTGATAACCTTTAACTAATTAAATGATTAGTTAACTGCTTTTATATTAATATTATGTAATTGAAAATTTTTAAATTTTTCTTAAAATTTGGGGGTTTTGACATGTGGTATCAGAGCATGGTTCAAATACTAGGCCTGAGTGTGGCCCAACTAGTTTCCACAGAACAGTAAAAACAATATACTAACCTATATTCGGTTTTATGTAAAGAAGCATAAAATTTCTTTTTCTGAATCTAACAGGCAGGTATGGAGAATCTAGGAGAATATGCTCAGGAGGAGTCTCCAAACACCGAGACAAGACAAATGTCCAGAGAACCTATGCTAGAAGAGGTAACTGCTCACTCTTCAGAGCTAATGCAGACTATAAAGGAGTTGAAGACTGAAATGGAATCAGTCAAGAAGGACAATGAAAGGATTTTGAAAACTCAAGAAGAGTTGAACCAGATTTTGGTGGAAAAATTTCAGACTGAAGGGAGGAGCAAAAGATCCGAATCTGAGGAAGCTAGCCATCAGAAGGGATCTAAACAGATGAAGCTGGCTAAACTTGAAAGCAGTTCATCATCTGAAGGGTTCAGGGAACAACAAAGCTACTACACTACTAGTGACAGTAGTGAGGCTGAGTTATATGACAGAAAGAAGAAGTATAGACCATATGAAGAGATTTCTGGGGAGTTTAAAAAAATAAAACCTCCAACTTTTAACGGAGAGACCAAAAAAGGGGAAGAAGCAGAGTCCTGGTTATCCGGGATGAGGAAGTATTTTTAGATATATAATTATTCAAATCAGCTGAAGGATAGAATGGCCATCTATAATCTCTCTGGAAAAGCAGACATATGGTGGCAAGATCTGAAAAGAGTCAAGGGGATCAAGGAAAAAGAAGTTAATTGGAGTACCTTTAAAAGGTACTTCAAGAAGAAATTTCTGTTCAAACAATATTATGAAGAAAGAGCTAAAGAATTTTACGAATTAAAGTTAGGATCCATGACTATGAAGGATTTAAACAGTAAATTCTTAAGCTTGTTGAGGTATGTACCTTATTTAGTTGATGAGAAACCTAAAGTGTAGCAGTTTATCAACTGTTTGCCATATCATATCAAGGACAGAATCGAGTATGATAACCCTAAGACTCTGGAAGAAGCCATGCGGAAGGCTAATTTCTATTTTGAATAGAACAAGAAGAATGAAGGTATAGCCAACTGGAAGGCTAAAAAGAACAGTAATCAGCCTTAGTTTAAAAAGAAAGAATTTGTACCCCAGAAGAATTTCAAGAATAATAAGAACAGAAATCATTCTAATGGTAAGAACTTCTAGGGGAATAGAAATGGTGCTTCTAATAATTCTAATAATTCCAGCAACTTTAAAGGCAAGGTAGCTGCCAACAATCATGGGAATTTCACTAAGAATTTTGGAAGAAAAGAGCCTGTTAAGTGCTGGGAATGTAATGGCCTGCACTATGCCTCGGTCTACCCAAATACGAAAAAGTCAAACAGCAATATTCACACTGTGCAGGATGAAATGACTGTTGGAGAACTTGCAAGGACTATGCCCAGAATAAATGCAGCATTGGAGAACCGCCAAGTTGATTATCAGACTTCCATGGTGGAAGTAGAAGGTATGGTTAACCAAACCCCTGTAACCATTTTAATTGATCCAGGGGCTAGTCTTAGTTACATTTCACCTCAGGTAGTGGAAAAGTGTAAATTGACTGTTGAAAAGTTTAATAGTTCCTGGTTAGTTCAATTAGCCACTGGGGCAAAAAGGAAAGTAACCTGTTATGTGAAAGAATGTGCTTTAGTTATGAATGATTTTAAAACTACAGTTAAGCTTAATGTTTTTCCACTTGGCTCGTATGATTTACTGATTGGTATGGATTGGTTAGAGTAGCACAAAGTAGTTTTAAACTATTTTGATAAAACGTTTACGTGCGTAAATAATAATGAACAACCAGTAACAGTTACGGATATTCCTAGGAAGACTGTAATTAGGTAGATTTCTGCTTTACAACTTAAAAGAGCAGTCAGGAAAGGGTGTAAAGCCTATGCTGTAACCATTACAGATGAGGCAAGTAAATATGAAAAAGATAAGTTAAAAATAGAGGATATTCCTGTTTTAAATGAATTTACTGATGTCTTTCCAGAGGAAATTCCAAGATTACCTCCCAGGAGGGAACTGGATTTCACTATTGAATTGGTGCCAGGTGCAGTACCTAGCTCAAAAGCTCCGTATCGTATGAATATTTTAGAACTTAATGAACTAAAATCACAGCTAAAGGAGTTAATAGATAAGAAATACATTCGACCCAGTGTGTCCCCTTGGGGAGCACCAGTCATATTTGTCAAAAAGAAAGACGGAACTATGTGACTATGCATAGATTACCATCAACTAAACAAGATGACCATTAAAAATAGATATCCGTTGCCCCGCATAGATGATTTATTTGATCAGATACGTGGAGCTACGGTGTTCTTAAAGATAGAACTGAGATCAGGATATCATCAGTTAAGGATTAAAGATGAGGACATTTTCAAGACAGCCTTCAGGACGAGGTATGTACATTACGAATTTGTCGTAATGCCATTTGGGCTTACCAACACCCCAGCTGTCTTTATGTGCCTGCTGAATAATATAATGCATAAGTATTTAGATAAATTTGTTGTCATGTTTATCGATGATATCTTAATTTATTCTAAAAATGAAGCGGAACATAAGGAACACTTACGAATAGTTTTACAAGAGCTGCGAGAGCAACAGCTTTTTGCAAAGTTCAGCAAGTGTGATTTCTTTAAGGATGAAATCCAGTACTTAGGTCACTTAGTGACTAAGGAAGGGATTTCAATTGATCCTGAAAAGATTCGGGCAATCGAAGATTGGCCAGTTCCAAAAGACGTAACAGATGTTAGGTCATTCATGGGAATTACCGGTTATTACCGAAGATTCATTGAAGGATTTTCAAAAATAGCTAATCCAATCACTTCCTTGCAAAAGAAAGGCAAGAAATTCGATTGGAACTTAAAATGTGAAGAAAGTTTTAAGAAATTAAAAACCTTATTAACAACTGCGCCTATTCTAAGAATAGCAGATCCTAATAAGGATTTTGTGGTATGCATCGATGCTTGTAATGATGGTTTAGGCGGTGTGCTAACTCAAGACGGGCATGTCATTGCCTATGAGTCTAGGAAGTTAAAGATCCATGAAAAGAATTATGCAACTTATGATTTAGAACTTGCAGCTATCATACATGCTTTAAAAATGTGGCAACACCGCTTAATAGGTAGAAAGTTTATTTTAATGACTGATAATAAAGGTCTGAAATACCTTTTAGATCAGCCCAACTTAAATGCAAGACAAGCAAGGTGGTTGGCCTTCTTGAGTGAATATGATTTCGAAATTCAACACATGAAAGGAAAAGAAAATAAGGTGGCTGATGCTTTAAACAGAAATGTAAACCTGAATTTTACAGTAGCCATCAGCACTTATGCTTCTGATTTAAATGAACAGCTGACAGAAGGGATAAAACAGGATGAAATTTATAAAAAATTACAAGTTACAGCTAAAGAAGAACCTACAGAAAGCTTAATAAAAGGTTATAGTCTAAATAAAGATGGATTTTTATTGTGTAAGGACAAACTGTATGTGCCTAATGTGCCTAAGGTTAAATTGTTGATTCTGGATGAAGTCCATAAAACCCCTTACTCAGGACATCCAGGCTACCAAAAGACTGTCACCATGTTAAGAAAAGAATATTTCTGACCTAATATGAAATCTGAAGTAGCTGAATACATAGCTAGATGTTTGGATTGTCAACAAGTGAAAACTGAACACCAACATCCAGCTGGATTACTACAACCTTTTCCTATTCCTAGTTGGAAATGGGAAGTAATCAGCTTGGATTTTATTACTGGATTGCCCATAAATCAGAATCAGAATGATTCAATTATGGTGGTGGTTGACAAGTTAAGTAAAGCAACACATTTCATTCTTGTCAAGACTACCTACAACGCTGCCAATATAGCTGATATATTTCTAAAGTAGATTTTTAGGTTACATGAAGTACCTAAGGTTATCATTTCAGACAGGGATCCTAAATTCACAGGGAATTTTTGGAGGTCCTTGTTTAAGGGATTAAACACAACACTGAATTTCAGCACCTCCTTCCATCCTCAGACAGATGGACAGACAGAAAGAGTGAATTAGGTGCTGGAAGATTTGTTAAGAATGTATGTTAAGGATCAGCCAGGTAAGTGGGAGGAGTACTTGCATTTAGCAGAGTTTGCATATAATAATAACTATCACTCATCAGCTAAGTTTAGTCCATTTGAAATTTTATATGGGTGTAAATGCAACACTCCTATCTCCTGGAATAATCTAGTAGATAGATTGGTTTTAGGACCTGAATTATTGAAGGAAATGGAACAGATTGTGAAACAAGTGCAGGAAAATTTGAAGGTAGCACAGGATCGGCAAAAGAGGCAAGTAGATTTGAAAAGAACTCCTAAAGAGTTCTAGGTGGGTGAGCATGTGTTTATAAACGTAAGACCAAAGAAAATCTCCCTAATACTGGGGAGTTGTGCAAAACTAGCACCGCGTTACTGTGGTCCATTTGAAATTTTATCCAGAATTGGTCAAGTTGCATATCAGCTAGCGTTGCCACCTAAATTAAAAGTGCATAATGTTTTCCATATTTCTATTATGAAAAAGTATGTTCATGATGCTACTCATGTGATTGATTGGAATCTTGTACAGGTGGAACTAGAAGGAGAAGTTCTGGTGGAACCAGAAGGAGAAGTTCTGGTGGAACCGGACTGTATCCTCGGGAGGAGGGAAATTACTCTGCGGAACCGTGCCATTGGACAGGTGAAGGTGCAATGGAAGCACCTTAGTCCTGAAGAGGCTACTTGGGAACTAGAAAGTAAGATGCGGGAAGCATACCCGAATCTATTCCAGGAGGTTGCAGAGGATGAAGAATAAGTAACATCGAGGACAATGTTACATTTTAAGGGGGTGTGTATGTCACATACCCCAATTTTGTAAAATAAGGTTAATTGTTTTTATTATATTCCTGAGACATTATGTTAAATTTAATGCTAAGTAGGAACTGATGACTCAGCAGAGTCAACAGAAGTGGAATGTAATTCAGAATATTTTATTATTAATAAATAAATTGTGGAGACAACAGCATGGGAGAGCTGTTAAAAAGAGGTTACTGGTCAAACTGGTGGATGGAACTAGGTGGAGGGCAAAGGACAAGTGGCAGCATCCTCAAACACTTCCTAAGTTGCAGGTGGCAACTTCCCTATATTTGGGGTCATGATCCCCCAAGAAAGTGGGATCAGAGCAGGTGGCTCATTAAATGACAATTAACCCAAAAAGACCTAGGCAATCTTTTAAAAGTACCCAATGAATAGAGTCGAGGTTGCTCAGATATTTTCCAGAGAAGAAACATTCAGGCGGAATGCTATTTAGGAAATTCATTTGGGGAAAAAGGGAAAAATAGTAAGGAAGTTGTTCTGAGAGGATTGCTGTAGTAACTTGGTTTATTACAGCTTGTTAGCTGGGCGAACTTACTGATAAGTTCTGGTTTAATACTGAGTTTTAGGACTGGTATCTGACTATTGCTGCACCTAGTTCCAGCCAGGGAGACCAGAGCAAGCTCGAGGGTCTTGAGGAGTCCCTGTTTGAGCGCTCTGTAGGAATTGGTAGGGAGGAACGACCTCCCATTGCTGTTGTTGTCCCAAGATCAAGGAGGTTTTGTTACTTAACTATCTTTGTTTAAATACTGTGAATGGTTTAATGTATTGTTTGTAGTTTATAAAATAAGAGTTAACTGGTTAGTGTTGTAAATGTTTTAGTTATTTAGAATGAAATCTTTTGATGAAAGATAAAGACCCACTGTGTTTTTCCACATCCGGGTTTTACCAGACCGTACTCCAGAATAGTGGTAAATTTAAATAAGAATAGCATGATGAGATTTTCAGAGTAGAAGTTTCTTTATCTATTTCAGCAAAGATATTTCATTGACCATTGTATGAGTTCTTAGTTAAAACTACTTCCTTGTACTGTATTTTCCTTATAGTAATTTTACATTGTAAAGAATAAATAGGAGAGTAAATTTTAGACTAGATTTATTTACTGTTTTACCATACAGTTCCTTTCTTTCAGATTAGAATAACTTCACTACTATATGTCTAATAATAAACTGAAGATAGGAATAGTTATATAATAATTAGATACTACTGTTAAATGAATCTGGTCTAGATTTTATGAATGTTTTGTGATGTATTTCATTTCATTATTCTTCTTCTTTATATTGGGACTGAGCTCGAACAAGTTTCCAGAGCTGTTAATCTTTTTATTTAGAATACGAACAAAAGTTAATAACTGTGCTTATAAGATAAACTCTGGGTAGAGTTAACTAAATTCTGGTTATATATTTAAATAAATATCATAACTAAGAAAACAAAATTTATTACGAAAGAACTTAGACAGTATAGCATAAATTATATAAAAGTTAATTAATAGGTACTATTTTCGATTATATTTATAAAAATAAACTAAGGATATCAATATAGAGGTTATAGTAATCACAGAAAGATAATATAGTTATTATAATAGTAATTTATTTATGCAATACAAGAATATTATTACTACTAACATAAATAGTATTCTTATTACTGTAAGTATATCTTAGAACTATTTATACTGTCTGAGCTATAAGTACAGGTATACTGACAGTACTTAAATTTATTATAACAAGAAGGACATATAAAAACCCTATATTATTAAAGGGTATAAACAATATATCAATAATTACAAATTCTTATTTATAAGAAAGGCAAATTATAAACAGGAATAGAAACCCTAATAATAATACTTTTTAACAGTAAACAAATCAAATGCATTTTGTACAGGAAATAAACAACAGAAGTACAGGATGCTCTTTTATCGAGCTTAATTACATGTTATAAATATATAACTAGTAACCCTAATATTGCAGAAGCACTCTTCAACTTGGCAGTAAATTAAAAGAAAAAGAACAGAGTTATTTTCTTCACTGTCAAATAGGGTTAAACCCTAGAGAACCCAATTTATTCAAGTAAAACAACAAACAGTGGAATTAACAGCATTTAATTACAGTCGTGGTTTTAAAATTTAAACATAAGTAAGATTTCGAAAATTTAAATAATATAAGCAAAGAAGGAACGCAGAAAAAGGATTACAGTAATTAATACTTGTATACTAACTTAGGGTAAAAACCCTATCATTTTGAATATACAAAAAGAATGACTGTAAACCCAGTGCTGTAATATTAACCCACGGCCGTACCGAGAATTTACACAGGAAGGATTACAGCATGTTCCTTTAATATAAAAACAGTAATATTTACAAAAACAAAGTTTTACACTCACGGCCGAATTCGGAGAGCCCTACAATAGAGCTAGGGTCTTAACAAAACAATGTTAAACGATGAGCAAACAACCAAAAGCCATGAGGGTCTAACAGGCCGTAATGACCAAACCCTCATTACCCCATAAGGGTTTACACAAGGTGAATGAGCCATGGAGAAACCAGGGCTTACCATGGCCCCTTATCCCTGTAACCCCGTACTCTCTATGCAGACAGAGAAGAGAGGCAGATCGTATCTGCAAAACAAAATACGGATGGCTGTTAAATTTATATTAAAAACCAAGAGATGTATATACAAGCAATCGACATCATCATTAAAAGGAAACGAATTATTTCTTTTACCTTAGCAGTGGAAAGTCACCAATAGTAACACAACGACCAGCAACCAGCACGAGCAAGGAAACAACATTACAACACCTTCGAAACACTGACAGCAGGAAACCCTCGAGTCACATAAAACTAAAGGAGATGATAAAACCCTAAATATGAGCTGCTACTCCTCTCAACAACGCACAGTAACGGTGGAGCTCAAACCTTAACACACCGAAAGGAGGAACCACTCTCGTTGGATAGACTGAAGGAAAAAGGTAAGGACTGACACAGTCAAGAGCTCGAGATTTAACAATGGAGGCAGTGAAAAAGCAAACTAGAGAACAAGTAATGCATGATGAATAGAAGTACCATGAGACGGCTTTCACGTTGGTGCAATGGGGTAAGTTAACCAGGAAGGAGGAGCCATGGACAGTCGCAGCAATACACCGATGACAAAGCGGCCGGGTTTCTCTCACAGTAGATGGACCAGAGCCCGAAGGCGAAGGAGGATAATAAGCTAGGTCTTGGGAAAATACTCTTTTAAAACCTGCAATGCATGGACCAAACAAAGCCACGTTGCCATGCAAATATTTCTCTCACGGTGGGTTTCTTTCCATAGTTCGATAAGCAATTCGGTTATCATTAGTTGAGAATCATTCGATTGTCATGAAGGGTATACCTTATCCTGGGCAGAAGTCAACCTATCATTAGAACGACATAACAAAAATTATAGTTAATACGTGAACTTATCATGAGCTATCATCAATGCAAGGTTTAACAAATTATTGCAATACTATATTACCACCCTTGCGATGCAATCAAATGTTAACACTATGTTCATCATGGGTACAACCAACTATATGGCAAGGAACCTTGTAACATGATATTTTGTTAATAAACATTTGATTTAAGGAGCACTATAGTGGTAAGTGCAATAACATCATCTTGTATACAACCTTGATTTGTCTAAGGTAAAGATTTTAAGAGTTATCTTTAGAGTAAGACTATAAACTTAAATGTCATGGACTTGTTTATGACCTGTTCATCCAAGGGAATGACTACTTGTCATTTAACACTTTACAATTTATTAGAATAAGCTTGTAACAAGATTATAGGAGGGTGGTATAATACATATGTTCAAGTAAGAATATTATTTTTATAAGTATTCCACTCAAACTTATATTATAATTATAGAGTAAACTAATGGTTGACTTAAGGAGGTTATAGATTCAACCATGGTAACTATTGCGTTATAATGTCAACCGTTATGGTCATGCCATATTCATCTAAGTTTGAATGCTTACAAGAGGATTTAGCAACTAAAATTTTTGATGAATGCATCATCTGGAATAAATGTCCTTAACTTATATTTTATCACATATAGAGGTGAAGCCTTTTAAATGAAAGTTTATCCACGTAAAGGTTAGACCTTGAAACTTTTATGTTGTACTTTCTTTTAATGGTTAAAATGATACCTAGTTTACAGTAGGCTATCCATCAGACCTAAGATAAGCTTAAGTATGTGTTGAATCAGTGGTAATGTAAATAAGACCTGGTGCATCAGCATGAGTATATCCCTATCAGTGGATAGTTAGATTTTTAGAAGTAGTAATTTGTAAACCCCTTATTCATACACTATACGAAGTAAGAGTATTGGTGTCTTCTTAAACTTAAACTTTTGATTTTCGTTTCAACTTGTAAATAATCTTATTTAAATATCTTTGGACACTGACAACTTTGATAGATATCAGACAGTTCAGTAATATTAAGAACTATATTTCTACCTCTACTAGAATGAAGAACAGATAATAGGTTTTACCTCAGTAAGCATTGATATGTGCTTAGCCTTTAATATCTTACTAAACTTTGAATTGCAAACAAGATTGTACTTAATACTTTAGAAATTTTACTTGCAGAACCCAATCTTCTTACCTGTAATCTCTAAGGATAGAAGAAACTTTCTGCATTAGCTCGAAAGCTAAGTAAGCCCTGTTTTTCATGACAGCCCCACCTTATGTTCGCAAAAAGAAACAAATCAGTGAACTGAAAAGATTTGTTCTATCAATATATGCAAATAACAGACGAATTCTAATAATAAGCTGATAAACTTTAACTAATTAAATGATTAGTTAACTGCTTTTATATTATTATTATGTAATTGAAAAATTTTAAATTTTTCATAAAATTTGGGGGTTTTGACAATTTCGCTGCTTGGAACTAGTTTGTTTTCCCATTGACACTTGTCTCCTCCTAGTCTGTAACTATAAAGCACTTTTATTATTTTTCAAGCTTTTCAAAATATTTGAAAAGTTGAAAAAAAAAAACCAAAAAGCCGGACAAGAAAAGATGTTATCTTTGGCAGCAGTCGAGTCATGTCCCCTTCGAAGATAGCATTGTATATCACATTCGTTGGTTGGGTTAATAGTTTGAATTTAGGAGCTATACTCGTTTCTCTGATTTTATCTCCACCGACTGATTAAGCTTCTAGTCCCTATGGAGCCTCTGTCGATGCTTCCTATGTCGTAGAGATGTCCCAGTTTTGTATATCAATTTTATGCTACCTACATTTAGTCACCATTTGCCTTTATGCTCTTGTTCGAAGGAATTTGAAACCTGAGTCGGGAATTCCTCAGTTATCTTGACTTTGCATGTCGGCCATTCCTGGTACAGTTACTGGTTCGTGCACATTATGATCGATTCCTTCCACATTATACATCTTTGCTGAGTACCTTGTGTTGGATGATGGGGGATTCCTTAATTCCCTCCTTCCAGCGGATTTCATCCCATCGATTTCAGATCATTTATTCTGGGATAGGAATCTAGAGTCATTTTTGAGTGCCTTGAGACTTGCAGTCATCAGTGTTAGGTTCTCTCGCCATCGACAGTTTTTGGAATACATCAATGTCCCCTGATCGATGGATCCTTTCAAGTGTTTGACCTCAACACATTTATTCACACTTGTTAGTTTGCACTCTAGTACCTTGATTCCCATTTTCATTATCAGTGGGTGATCTCGCATCTGTTAACGGTACCGGTAATCAGACGATGGACTACTATGTTTGACCTCGACACCTCTATTCACATAGTAGGACATGTACTCGTAGCAGTTTGTGTAGAAGACCTTCCAGACTGGTGGCATCTTATATATGCTACCTTTTTTTATCGTGCTAGTGTTCGTGAGATTTCAGCTCTCATGACTTGATTCCAGTATATGTCAGATATTTCCAACCATTATGGAGATCTTGATCCATTATATATCTTTAGCCTACATGCTGATCATGATCTTGTGTATATCTTCGGCATGGAGATTCTGAGCTATCTATATGGTACGTGGCGATGACCACACATGTCATATTTTGTATCATGCCTATTCATGGCCATTGTACTCTTATGTATCCGAGACTGCTACATCTACTTGCAGTTATGTGTAGAGTTTGATCATTGTATTGTATTGATTGGATGGCTAGTTCTTCCACTGGGTTCTTCATCACTCCACTTCTGGGATGGACTTATAATGTATTTCGGCCATCGTATGACCCCTCTGACCTCACACATTAGGGGGCATCTGTTATAGCTGATTTTACCACACATGGTGGATCACACCTTTATGGCCTTCCCTGTCCCTCTGCAGACTCTTTAGACCCCATGGACCATTTTTGTACCTTTGATGTTTCCAAGATCATCCCTAAAAACATGCGATAATTTCCATATGCAAATTTTAATCCCTTTCTTGTGTGTATACACGGATTTGACCCTTAAACCCGCATACATCGGGATGTGTGCAAAAGGCCAAATGATTTTGGAGTTTTCCTTGATGTGGATCTGAGTCACTTGTCTCTTGGCCTTCCATATGCCTTAAGATCACTCAAATTCGACCTTCCATTACCCCATTGAAGAGCTATATAAGGAACCCTTTGGATACATTGAAGGGGGAGGAATTGAAGAGCAAAAAAACTATAGTCCATTGTTACCGAAGCTTATACTTGAGTCTGCATCCCTTTGTCCCTTGGAGCGCTTTGTGTTCTTCCCAAGCTTACCTTTTGCTTGTGAGCTTGCTATCGAGAGATGTAGGATTGAAGTGGTGGAGGCCCAAGTGGGGGACTCAGTTTCTCCAATTCGCGGACGTGCTGACAGAGGTTGTCACTATTGTAATCTATGTTTTATATCAATAGAAATATCTTTTCTTGTCCAATAATGAGTATTTGATCCATGGATGCTTTTAAATGCTTAGATGTTATTGATTATATATGCTAGAGTAGGTCTAACACAATTATATATAGCATGCTTGTCTTGTTTGCTGAATGTTGAGGAAGCAAATTACTAATACAAGCAAGATTGGAAAATCTCAACGGGGATCTACATCAACCGTCCAGAATATGGTATGAATCGAGATCCTTTAGTGTTAGATGTTTGGTTTCTCTTGCATATAGGAGAGGATTGATTTATGGAGTTAATCTGTCTAGTGTGGTACCCCAAGCCATAGGAATTTCTCTCTGTAACACTTGTGACCATAGCGCACCTCATTTGGTATCACCAATCTCCCTACTTGCTGTGATTGAGTTGTTTTTCTTATCGATTTCATTTTGTTGCGATTTACTGCTCCTTGCAATTTCTTTTCCCGTTTTTTTCCCTGCGATGCTTATCAGTCATGGTGCCACGCCTAGATATCCCGATAGGAATTTAGCCGTCTTCTATTCACTAATTTTGGTAGCAACATTCCATCTAATTGTTGTAATTGCATCGCACCTCTATTGGTGATGAAATGAATCACATAAGGTCCTAACCAATGCATTTGTAACTTACCTAGGTGCTTCATGAACTTGTTGTCGTATACGACCACCATATCTCCACATTGGAAGTACTTTACTTTCACATGGCGGTCATGGCATGCCTTTTGTCGATCTTTTTCTACTTGCTGGTGAAATCCTACGATGAACTTATTTTCCTCAAGCTATAACAAATGCTTTAAGAGTTCTTCAATCACTCCTTCATCACTCATGCCTATCGTTGTTGCTATACATAGGTTGGGAACAATGTACTCCATCGACATTATTGCTTCTTGGCCATAGACGAGCTTGATTAATGGTGTTTTCCCCATCAATCACTTACATGTTGTTCTTTAAGCCCACAATATCCCAGGTATTTTCAAATCCCAGTCATCACGATTCATGTTGCATACCTTTGTTAGCGCGTGTTCTAACACTTTGTTGAACACTTCGATTGTTCCATTTGCCTGTGGGTGATATGGAGTACTCTTCTTATGTTGGATCTGAAATTCCTCTATCATTTTGCTAATCATTCGATTGACAAAGTGACTTCCTTGGTCACTCATTAGTATTTTGGGACAACCAAACCGAGTAACCACGTTGTCGAATAAGAATCTAGCTGTTGTCATAGCTGTACAATCCGTCACTATTGTTGCTTTCTCCCATCTAGTCAAGTAGTATGTCGTAGTGATGATGTATCGCGCTCTTGTCCATTTTCCTAGAGGATTGATCGGTCCCACAAAATCCACAACCCATTTGTCGAATGGTTGCAGTGTGATATGAGGTACTAGCAGCATCTCATCCCATCGTGATGACTTCTCGTTCTTTGACAAACATTGCAGCTCTTAGAATAGTCTGCAACATCGCTGTGTAATGTTGGCCACCTTAGACCAACTCTGAGTATCTTCCTAGTGGTTGCGTGTCCTCCATAGTTCCCCCCTACAACTCTATCATGTGCCTCGACCAATATTCTCTCATGGTCATGCGATAGGACATATCGACGAAGAATTTCATCTAGCCCAATTTTGTAGAGTTGCCCCTGATCAGTTGAAAAACCGCAGCTCTGACGACCAATTGCTTCTTCTGGATCATAGTGTATTCCTATGGTGCTTTGATTGTCATAAAAAATTGAATAATTTGTTCATAATGGTCATCCACCATTCTGACTTTAAACAAGTGTGCATTAGGTAAACCATCTTCAATGTTGGTTGGTTCTCTGCCTATCTCAATGCTTGACAAATAATCAGGTCTGGCATTCAATCGACCCGACTTTACAATGATACCGAAATCAAATTCTTGTAAGAGTAGGAACCATAGGAAGACCCCCCCCAACATAGGATTGTTGACCAGATATTCCAGTGATGAATGATCTGTAAACATTTTGAAATTTCATCCTAGTAGATAGTGGCAGAATTGTTGTAGTGCATATACCATCATCAATCCTTCCCTCTCTATTGTTGTGTAGCTCCGTTCCATAGTAGATAAATTTCGGCTTGCGAATGCGATTGGGTGACCAATCACTCCTTCTCCTAGCTGTGCAAAAATGAATCCTAGTGTGACTGATGAAGCGTCGACATGGACACGAAAATCCTTCGTCTAATATGGAAAGACTAGTATCAGTGCCATGACCATTTTTTGCTTGCGTTGGAATTCATCATTCCATTCAAACTTCGCATCCTTCTTCAACAATTTCTCCATCGGCGCGGTGATTGTTGCGTATCCCCTTATGAATTTTTGGTAATAACCAGTGTGACCCAATGTCGCTTTTAGTTGCTTTACTATCATTGGTGTGGGTAGGTCGCTAATTATTTCAATCTTGGCGAGATCAATAAGCATCTCTTCCTTGCATACAATATGTTCTAATAAAATCCCAAATGGGCCACAAAAGCCACACTTCTTTAGATTTAGCGCAATTTGATGTCGTCGACATTTGTCTAACATCAATCGAAGATTCACAATGTGATATTTTACCAACCCATAGATAGTCTAGTCATCCATGTAAACTTGCATGAATTTGTGAATGAAGTCCTTAAACACAATGATGACTATCCTTGAAAAAATTGTAGGCACATTCTTGAGATTGAACGACATCACTGTGTATTGAAAACATCCCCATTCCATTATGAATGTGGTATTGTGCTTATCTTCCTTCACAATCCTTATCTAGTGGTAGCTTGAAAATCCATCTGTAAATGAATAGATCTCTTGTCCTTCGACGCCTTCCAATATCTCGTTAGTAAACGATGTCGAGAACAGATCATGAATACTCGCATCATTCAACTTCCTTAGGTCGACACATATCTGTATCTCTCTTGTATTTTTATCTTGAACAACCATTAGACTAATCCATTCCAATTCTTCAAATGATTCGATAATTACAACATCCAAAATCCGGTCTAATTATGCTTTGATAAGTTCTTTGTATCTTGGGTTCAATCCATACGGTCGTTGCTTTACTAGTTTCGCATCTGGCTTCAAGGGAATTTTCATCTCACCCAACTCACCTGAAATCCCTTTAATCTTGGAAAATTTTGTTGGAAACAGGTCTTGGAATTCATGCAATAAGTCAATGATCTTCGCCATTGTTGCTTCATCCCAATAATCCCCAATATTAGTGAATTTCGGGTTCTCCATCATCCCAATATTTACATTCCTTGTCTTGAGCGGTTGTTTGAGTTTGTCAGATGGTATTTCTAGTGCTGCAATATCCCAACTTCCTTCTGATTCTAGGATTTTTATAGCTCTTGTACCATCCTCATCGTCAGGATCCCTTGTTACATTGTAGCAATATGTCATTAATTACGTTACAAACATCTCTTGCACTCCTGTTGGAAATATACTAGAACTACTTCCAACGCAATACTGCAGATGTGCTAAAGTGCATTATGCTTGATGGAATTGTTGTTCGCAAAGCTGAAGGTATGACTGAAACTGACAGCCAAAATTTTCCACATTGTAATTTCCCTTCACAGCTCTTCCAAAATGTACCATCTCCTCAGTATGTTGTCGAATGTATGGACAAATGCATGCACCCATTCCTCTCTCAGCTTCAATACACATGCATTTTGGCATGCGATTAGATGACCAGTGGGATCGTTCCTTCCATCATATTTCTTCCCTTGGTAGTGTTCTACTTCCCTGAATTGAACCTCCATCAGTCCGTGACATACCTTCCAGTCTCCTATCTAGCTCTTATGTGTATCCCACCAGCTTCTTGGAGTATCCTTCAATGCTTCTTCTAGAGCTAATAGTCACTGAGGTTCTGATACTTTCTTTTCCAATTCGTCAATAAAACCACCCAAGTTAGGGAGTCCTTCATAATTTGGTAGTTTGATGAATTCTATCGTGACCCAGCGCAACGAATGAGTGGCATGCCCACTCTTTTTTATTGACACTTCATGTAACCAATTTTGCCAGTTTAATAACATGTCATCAAAGTATGATGATGCAGAGCTAGTACTTCGCCAGCCTAGATCTCCATTCACAGTGGGATTGATATAGTCTTCAAAAATATTGTAAGCATGATCCCATTCTGCCACAAATTATTCTTTCACTAGATCGATGTATCTTCGGCCTTCAGCGATATCTAATGGCGCAATGATATGGATATCACGATTCTTAAAAGTCATCACCCTTTTCTTGAAGTTGATAACTGCCATATTGTTGTTTTTCCAACCAATCCCCAACAATGGAGGATATGAACTACTTTCATCAACGATCTTGATAACATCCAAGTCTATGTAAGTCTTCAATGCCTCGACTTCAATAAGTAGATGGGGTACTCTGCTGATTGGTGACACCTTGGCATGATTTGCTAGTCGTAGTTGTATCAAAGACCAAACCAACTACAGTTTCCCCATTCTCTCCTAGGTTTGCTTCATTAGGATATTGACGTCTAATCCCATATCCAAAATGACTGAATCCACATCATAGCCACCAATATGGACATTCATTCTCATTTCCTTCCCTGTTTTCTTCTTATGCAACGAATTCCAGTGTGGTCTTGTCTTACTTTCTCCAGTTAATACAACAATCTCATTATTTATTTCTAATGCATCAGGATCTTTTGCTAGCAACATACAACTTTTGAAAACATTTTGCAATGTATCGACCTTCCGTGATGGTCTTGACATAGGTTTTACACTAAACGTAGGTGGAATTTCATAGACAAGTAACTTACCCGGTTTTTTGCTCACCATGTCTCTTGCGTCAGAGAAATTTTCTTTCTCAGCGTCAACGTTTAATTGTACCTTTTTCTGAGCCGTTGGTTGGATATTTGGTAGCGTTCCATCAGCTCATGTTGTTTCTCTTCCTCGAGTTATTACTTCGACATCTTCTGGATGAGTTTGGGGTTCCATCGATATTTTTCCTATAGTTGGTCCTAACGCTTGGTTTTGGGCTGCGTTCTGGTTCTATGGCACTGGAACATTCTTCGCTTGCCACTTCGCAATCAACTGTGGACAATCTTCAACATTATGATTTGCAACACTACAATAAATACATTGAGACTATAGATTCAGGCATTCTATTTGGTAATGGCCCAATACTCTGCAATTATAACATGTCATAGGTCCATGACCTTTCCCCATACCTCCTCCTTGACTGAAGTCTCCATTCCGACCTCCTCGGAATCCTTTGCAAAATCCTCCTTGTGGGTGATACTGTGGTTGGTTAAAATATTGTTGTTGACTAGGTTGTGGTTGAGTATACTTAGACCGAGTATATTGTGACTGATGCTACATCTGGTTGTACTGCAATTGTTGCAGAGCAAATTGTGGTTGCAATTGAACTAACTACGGTTTTGGTCTTTCTGTTGGTCACTGCTATTCTACCTTCATAAAATACGTGTCCATGGTTCTGTCTTGGAGCAAGTCATATGCTCTGCAGTCCTTTTCTTCATGTCTAACTGATCGATAGAAGTTACAAAACAAGTTCGCTAGTTTTGACACAACCTTTCGAAGGTATCTGCAGTCCTTTGACCGATTTCCTTTTGTCTAACAAATCCGACACCATGGAAGTACTCCTTGACTTAGTCGATTTGGGGCTCCTACCTGTAGATACTCGAGAAAGTATGAAAATTGATTCTTATGATGTCATTTTGTTCGACATCAAGTGCACTGTACTTCTTTGCAGACGTCTGTTCCCTTCTTGATTGTTAGTTTTTCAACATTTAAGCTAGCATTATGTTAGGATCTTTACTGAGAGAATAACAAGTACAGCAATCAAGCACAAGAGACAATGAACACAATGTTTTTGATCGGGGAAACCATAAATGGAGAAAACCCCGCAACTTCCTCAAGATAGAATCACCACAAGATGTAAGACCCGAAAACAGTAAGATGCACTCCCAACAGCAGTAGTCTTCTTCTTCTGTCTAGCCCCAGTATTTCCTTCTTCACTAGTGCGCCACACTTGAGTGAGTGAATGATGATTGTGATAAATAGAGAGTCTCACTCTCTATTTATATTCTTCTGTTCACTTGAAGTGCACTAAATCATGTTGGCCCAACTTAACAATTACTTACTCGAGCCTACACCTTAATGAGTGTATAATAACTCGAGTGCCCCGAAACTGTGGGGACTTAAACAATGA
Organism: Pseudotsuga menziesii; assembly: GCA_001517045.1. Lineage (NCBI taxonomy): Eukaryota > Viridiplantae > Streptophyta > Pinopsida > Pinales > Pinaceae > Pseudotsuga > Pseudotsuga menziesii. The sequence continues at coordinate 38,199 of LPNX010283401.1, read as the reverse complement.
CTTGACATGACTTGTTTACATTATTAATCCTCCCGATCGGAACATCGGGGCATGAAAATATGACTCAAATACATAATATAAACATCCCAGAATAAACATCGGGTTACAATATATAAGATACATAGAAGAATACATTCCGAAGTTACAAATACATCAACACTCCCTCTTAACTAGGAAGGTATTCTTTCGACACGATTTTCAGCACTGCTCTTCTTCTCTGTATCACTGGATCATCTTCGTCTTCAAGTCATCTTTGTCTTCAAGTCATCTTCATCTTCGGATCTGGATCATCTCTTGATCTAGATCGTCATAGAACATCATCACTGGATCTAGGTCATCACTCGATCTGGATCATCATCACTAGACTGGATCTAGATCATCACTCGATCTGGATCATCTCTCGATCTGGATCATTACTGCTGGATCTGGATCATCACTCAATCTAGATCTCTCGGAGTCATCATAACTGGATCTGGATCATAGCTCGATCTGGATCATCTTTGGTCATCATCATGTGTGTACTAATCTTGTCATGGGAAGTTCTACAGAGCCAGCCCTTTTTCATGCTGGTTGTAGGCCTAGCCCACAGGTAGGTCTTCGCCCAGCACTTACATCTGACCTGCTCGTCAGAAAGGCATGCCCAACACTCACATATAATCATGTAGTAAACTACAATCACATCAGAAAGGCCCAACACTCACATTCACCAGCATGATAGGACATCACATCACTAACATCTGTGAAATGGCTCTGCACTTACATATGACCTACTCGTCAGAAGGGAATCACATCCATCCAGGATGGAATCACATCCACCACAATGATGGAAGAATTTCAACCAGGCTGGAACCACATCCGCCATAATGATGAAAGAACTCTGTTCTTTTCACCCAGGCCGGAACCACATCCGCCACACTGAAGAAAGATTTTGTGCACTCACATCTGACCTGGTAGGAACTGAATCCTACACCCTCATCAGAATGGCCCCCAGTCCCTGACTGAGCTACATGGTAATGGACCAGGTGCCTCCACTCTCTTGGAGAGTGGCAGTTGCCCTTACATCTGCCCTACTCGACAGAATGGCCAACACTCACATCTGACATGGAAGGAACTAAATCCTTTAGCCATGAATAGAATGGTTTAGCCCTTACATCTGACCTACTCGTCAGAATGGCTCTCTCAGTCCTTGACTGAGTGTTCCTGGTAACTGACTAGGTGCCTCCATTCCCAGAATGACAGTCAGCACTCATATCTGACATGGAAGGAACCAAATCCTCTCACCATGACAGAATGGCTCAGCCCTTACATTTGACCTACTCGTCAGAATGGATTTGGGACACATCACTTTCCCTTGGAGGGAACCTCGATATGGAGAACACCAAGTCTCTCCCTTAAGTACTCGAACTTCAGCCTAGCCAAGGGATTCGTCAATACATTAGCTATCTGTTCCTCCGTCGCAACATACTGGAGCTTCACTGCTCCTCTCTACACCATATCCCTGATATAGTGATACTTGATCTCGATATGCTTCGACTTGTCATGGAACACTGGATTCTCTGACAACTTCACGCAACTCTGGTTTTCATAGTGTATACAAGTATCATCCAACTAGAGATCAAATATATCAGACAGTAGCTTCCGTAGCCATACTTCCTTACAACTAGCTGAACAAGCTGTGACATACTCTGCTTCAGCTGTACTCAGTGCCACATAGGATTGCTTCCTTCTAAACCAAGAGATCACACCTGATCCCATACTGAAGCAACACCCTGAAGTACTCTTCCTGTCGATGGCACTTCCTTCCCAATCTGAATCAACATAACCCTCCAGGTTAATCTTCTGATTCACATCATACTTGAGCCCATAATCAATTGTACCCTTCAGGTACCTCAGAATATGCTTTGCAGCTATCAAGTGAACACTTCTCGGATCTGTCAGGTACTGGCTCAAGGTGTTCACAGCAAAGCAAATATCTGGTCTCATGTTCGTCAGGTACATCAAGGACCCAATCATCTGACGATACATTGTAGCATCAACCGACTCTGATGAAGCATCACTCAATAGCTTCAGGTTCGATGCCATAGGTGTAGCCATAGTCTTGCAGTCCATCATCCCAAATCTCTTCAGGATCTCTACTGCATACTTCTCTTGTCCAAGGAAGATCCCATCTGTACTCTGCCACACCTCCATACCTAGAAAGTAATGCATCATCCCCAAGTCCTTCATTTCGAACTCAGCAGCAAGCTTTCTCTTCGTATCATCAATCAACCCATCTGTACCTGTCACAAATAGATCATCTACATATAGTAGGATCATCACAGGATTGCCATCTTCAACCTTGTAGTAAAGGTTGGAATCTGCTTTACTCTTGGTAAAGCCCAAACTAGATAGAAAGCTATCAATCCTGCCATACCAGGTCCTGGGTGTTTGTTTCAAACCATACAGGGCTTTCTTCAATCTTCATACATGAGACTCTCTGTCATGTGTCTCAAAAATGAGTGGCTGTTCTACATATACTTCCTCCTCTACTACACCATTCAAGAAGGCAGTCTTGACATCCATCTGGTGTATCTTCCACTTCATCACTGCAGCCAGAGCAAGTACTGATCTGATGGAAGTGTATCTGGCTACAGGTGCAAAGGTCTCTTCGTAGTCTACTCCCTCTTTCTGAGAGAATCCTCGAGCTACAAATCTTGCCTTATACTTTTCAATGCTACCGTCTGCAGCATGCTTGATCTTGTAGATCCATTTGGAAGTGACAACTGACTTCCCTTTTGGTATTGGGACAACATCCCAAACACCATTCTTCATGATTGATTGATATTCTTCGATCATAGCATCCTTCCATTCTTTCTAATCTGCCGCTTCTTCATAACTGGAAGGTTCTTTATCAATGAAATCACATAGTAAAGCTACATACCCGGAATTTGATCTGGTTCTTTTTCTTTCTCTGTGATTCTCTTCTAGAGCCCCATATCTTTCCGCACCTTGGATAAGTTCACGTACCCAAGCAGGTTTCGTCTTATGAGGATTCTTCTCCAGAGGTGGATCTACAGGTATTTGTGGTTCCTCGAGCTCTCGATCTTCCTCTTGAGCTTCTTCATTCATGATTGTATCATGAATTCTGGGTACTTCTGCTTCCGCTTCTTCAGGTTCCTCAGTAGGTCTCTTTCTGGATTTGTTGTAAGCTGTGCCTTCATCAAATGTCACATCCCTGCTGATGTCAATATTCTTGTATCCTGGGAAGTAGATTCTGTAAGCCTTCGAGCTTTCAGAGTATCCCATAAATATGCCCTTCTTTCCTGAAGGATCTAATTTTGTTCTCTTCTCTTTTGGAATGTGTATGTATATAGGACAACCGAATATTCTGAGATGGCTGACTTCTGGTTTCTTGCCGGAGAAGGCTTCTTCAGGAGTCTTGTTCTCGAGTACTCTATGTGGAGTACGGTTCTGCACATACACCGCTGTTCTGGCAGCTTCAGCCCAAAGATGCATAGGTAGATCTTGATCATGAAGCATAGCTCTTGTAGCTTCCATGATAGTTCTGTTTTTCCGTTTTGCAATTCCATTCTGTTGTGGATTATAAGGAGTGGAAAACTCCCTCTTAATCCTTGATTCTTTGCATAGTTCCTTGAATTCATTTGAAGTGAATTCTCCACCATTATCTGATCGAATGGTCTTGATTTTCTTTTCAGTATGGTTCTCGATCAGGGCTTTGAATTCCTTGAACTTGCTGAATACTTCATCTTTGTTTTTCATAAAATAAATCCATGTCTTTCTAGAAAAATCATCAATAAAAGAAACATAGTATGCATACCCGCTAAGTGAGTTTGATGACATAGGACCGCATACATTGGAGTGGATGATTTCTAGAATGATTTTGGCTTTTCTTTCACTGCTTGGAAATGTCTTCTTTGTATTCTTTCCTTTCGCACATCCTTTGCAGACCCCATCATGTTTTGCTTGAATTTCTGGAAGACCTTCGACAGCTTTACTTGCAATAGGTAGTGCTTTGTAATGCACATGTGCAAGTATTCTATGCCAAAGCTCATTTGGATCTACTGTGTTATGGATCAAGGCTTGTTCTGGATGGCCCTTCAATTTGTACAAGCCTCCTTCTTGTTCTCCAATCACTACCGCATCATCGATAGTCTTTCCTTTTGGCCACATGATGACTTGTCCATCTATGAATGCCACCCGCATTCATTTTGCATCCAATGCTGAAATGGATAGAAGGTTCTTCTTCAGTCCTGGCACAAATAATACTTCTTTCATTGTTAGAGACTTACCATATTCTAGCTTGTATGAAGATTCCCCACTACCTTTTATTGGATATTGGTAGTCATCTTCCAGTTTCACCTTGTGTGGTGATTCATGTTCTGACAGTCTTACAAAGGATTCCTTGAATCCCGTCATATGTTTGGAAGCCTTACTATCTATGAGACAATCATCACTTCCATGAGTAATGTTACCTGTGAGAGCTAATATCAGAACATATTCATCCTCGCTTGAAGAATCTTCACTTTCATATCTGGATCTCTTTTTGGATGGTTCATCATCTTTTGCAGCATGAGCATGATGTCTTCTTTTGTTGCTCTTGTTCATCTTCTTTTGTTTGTTAGGACAATCTTTTGCAAAGTGTCCTGCTTCATCACAAATATAGCATATGATCCTAGACATATCTCTTCTAGTATTATCTTTGTAAGAATGCTTACCTTTAGAGCCATGAGGTTTCCTTTTGCTTGACTTGGAGTGAGACTTGGAGCGTACTGTAAGAGCTTGGTCTTCACTTCCCATCTTCTCTTCTCGAGCTGCTATCCGAGCTTCTTCTTGAGAGCATTCTTCCCATAGTCTGCTGAATTTGACTAACTTCTTTCTAGCACAGATTCCTTGAATGAAAGCATCCCATGACCTAGGGAGGCCATTCAAAGTAGTCATAATAATCTCTGCATTTTCCACTTCTTCATCAATAGCTTCTAATTGTTCCTTGATTTGAGAAACCCTTGTGAAGTATGACTGGATAGTTTCTGCATTCTGAATCTTCACATTCTTCAACTGGTTCCTTAGAGTCATCTTCCAATTGATGTTCTTTCCTTCAAACAATGTTTTTAGGGCATCAAACATAGCTTTAGGTGTCTTGAGAGAGGACACCTATGGGATAAGATGATCCTTGATAGAATCAGCAATGATCCTCTTTGCCATAACCATCTTCTTCTTATGTAAGGCTTTTGCCTCATCTCCCTATGGAACTGGAACCTCCTCATGAATGTAGGAGTCTAATTCATTCTCTTCCAAGACCAGGGAGATCCCATACTTCTAGGCTCGGAAGTTATCATCCCCCTCAAGCTTTTCATCAAGCTTGGTATGATGAGACATATTTAAATAAGAACCTCAAATGAAAACACAAAAGATTTTAGATCTTACCGGGTTCAAGATGTCGGATTTGAAACTTGATTTGAAATCCTGCAAAGCTGGTTCAGGAGCAAACTAGGGTTTTGCTTTTCTGGAGTTCTGTCCACCCAAATTCCTTCAAATTTGTTCTTAACTTCGATTTTGGGGAGGATATCAATCCAGGCCTGGGCTCACTGAAAAATTCCTCTTCTGTAAAAAGCCCTAATTTTTGACCCCAGTGACAGGTCCAAAACTAAAAAACCTCAGAATTGAATTCTGTTTCAACAGAAAGATGCGCCCTAGGGAGGAGAGTAATTCCACCTTACTTTTGCTGAAAATCTGTGGAGGAAGATCCACAAACTAGGAAGCCCTAGTTCCCGCAGCTGCACAGTGTCTTCTTCTCAGGTTAGCTCTGATACCATGTTAGTTTTTCAACATTTAAGCTAGCATTATGTTAGGATCTTTACTGAGAGAATAAAAAGTACAGCAATCAAGCACAAGAGACAATGAAAACAATGTTTTTGATCGGGGAAACCATAAATGGAGAAAACCCCGCAACTTCCTCAAGATAGAATCACCACAAGATGTAAGACCCGAAAACAGTAAGATGCACTCCCAACAGCAGTAGTCTTCTTTTTCTGTCTATCCCCAGTATTTCCTTCTTCACTAGTGCGCCACACTTGAGTGAGTGAATGATGATTGTGATAAATAGAGAGTCTCACTCTCTATTTATATTCTTCCGTTCACTTGAAGTGCACTCAATCATGTCGGCCCAACTTAACAATTACTTACTCGAGCCTACACCTTAATGAGTGTATAATAACTCGAGTGCCCTGAAACTGTGGGGACTTAAACAATGACTTGACATGACTTGTTTACATTATTAATCCTCTGATCGGAACATCGAAGCATGACAATATGACTCAAATACATAATATAAACATCCCGGAATAAACATCGGGTTACAATATATAAGATACATAGAAGAATACATTTTGAAGTTACAAATACATCAACATTGATATCCTACAATTGAATAGTAAGGTTAGCGAATTGCGACTGGATATGGTTCATGCCAACCCCCATTTTTCCAACCGATGAGGCCTCCAAACTCATCGCAATTTCCAAAGCCTCAGTTTGCAACGCAATCTTTTGCTGCATTAATGACATCCGATTGTGCTACACCAAGGCCACGATAAACCATTCTTCATGCTAGACATCCCTCATCCCAAAGTTGATCTTATCCATTAGAGTTTTAAACCACTGATCAAAATCCCACATGGACTCATTTGGAGATTGCTTTATCTCCTTCAACTCAGTAATGTATTGTAACTCAGATTTTGGCTTTTTGAATTATTTGATTAGTCCAGTCCGGATATGAGCCAAGGTCTTTTACTGATATCCTATTGGTACTTATACAAATTTCATGTACCAATCCAATGCCTGACATCGAAAGTTCATCGCTAATTGTCCTTTGTTGATGTCTTCATCTTGTACTTGCTTCACATTCCATATTGCTTCGCATAGAAACCAATATTGTTTAGGATCCTCGATCCCATTTCCCTGGAATAAGGGTAACTTTATGTCGTCACCTTCCATTCCGGGTCTCCTTTTGGTATTCATCGATCCACTACTATTACTACTGTGTCGACACACAGGAAATCCTTGCTAAGAGTTAATATTTCTTCCTCCTAAACTTGGTGCAGTGCACACAGGTGTAGGTATGTTTTTTCTTTGGGTCGGTTCTTCCTCCATCTTGGGTGTATCTTGGTTGCTTCCTTCGTTAGTGTAGGGTCGCTTAGTCCCTTGTGATCTCCTCTTGCAGTTTCTTGTTCCAGTCAGACCACAAATCTCCTCAGTCCTCCACCTCTTCTCTTGTTAGAACCTCACACCACTTCGTAAGAGACCACACTATTTCTTGACTTCCATCACATTCTCATCATAACTTCCATCCATCTACCCCATATCATTTCGTTCAACCCTTGTCTTCGCGCTACCCACAACCTCCGCACACGAAATCATTACTCATTGGAGTTCATCTAAAGTATTCCTTTTTCACAGATGAGCATCTTAATCCACAGTTGTAAAGATAGTATAAATATCCCCCTTGGTCCCTTGAAGAATTCCATATTTCCAGCGCTGTATGACTTGACTGCTGGATCAGTTTAAGGGTCCATTGATTGGGTTCACCTCCTTGGAAGTTCCTCTTTTGGAAAGTAAGTTGTGCCAACCACTCGTACATAATAATTAGAAACTCAATGAAGAACACTTCATGAATATCTAAGTAAATATATTCTCCCAACCACTCTTCTGTTGACAATCTGGAACTCTGGTTTTCTTTTGCTGAAAATTCTCGGGCCTTCTGATCGAACCAATTCTGGATCTGCAGTTTCATCGGATTCCACAACATGTATTGACACACTTTAATCGACAGGGGTTCACATACTGTCAACACCCCTTTTCAACGCGATCCCCCTAAACACCGGCCCAGAAAGGTTTTACCTTGTCCAACAACACCTACGAAGTAGATGAGGTCTCACCCAAGATGTTTAACGAAGAGATATAGGAACCAATCTTCCACAGAGGGGAAGAGGAAGTGCGCACTTAATCTCTCTCAGTCGCATGATTACCTAGAGATTCAGAACAAGGCTTTATCATCCATTTATCAATTCCATTATCAGATCTAACATCTCACCCATTCATTATGCATAAAATAGATCAACATACAAGAATCCATCCATTAGGCGAAGACTTCTCATCATAAGAAAACCATTAAAACATTAGATCGTAACATGTATCATTCATATCACAACAATGAAGCACAAAGACAACAATAAAAATATCGCATCGCAACAAAACACATGGAATTTCTGGCAATACTCTCATTTTATTAACTTTCACAATTCAACATACATCTCAAAAATACATCTCTTGGTCGATAGCCTTAGAGCAAAATAGTTCATAAGACAGATAAAAGACAAGATTTTCTCTGAACATTAGACCTCCGATTCACCCAAAGATAGATTCAAAGATATGCCTTGGAAAAAATATGATATTTTCTAATACATTTCTAATTCCTTTAATAGGCTTGTGCCTTTACAAAATGGTATACATCTAACTAACTTCCTAACTAACTCTGACCAAAAGTACACAAAATGCCACTAAGTCGATGTATGTTTTCCTTTAAAGCATAATTAGGGGGAAAATAGTATATTTAAATTTGACTGAAATAACCACACATGAAATTCTTTACAGTATGAAGCAGAATATAAAACTCAGAACCATTTACAACATCAATCACATCAATAGAAACAACACAATATTTTTGGGTAGAAACCCCTATACAAAACCCAAGATGGGAAAACTAGTGCAACAGTATGAGAGGATATTTGTATTAAGAAAATACAGAGCTTTTACAATATCAGAAATTCTATTTATGCCCTAGATGGAAAAATTGAAACACCCAAAAATCACGAAGAAAAACGTGTGAGATGGCACGGTTACCAAGCCAGCTTGTTGTTGTACGGTGTTGTTGTTGTATGGTGTACCTACGCCAAAGTCTCATGTTCCTCTCCTCTACAAATTAGGGATGCCTTCCTGAGTTAGTGCTCCTCTATCTTCTTCGCCAAAATTCTGTCTCTCACATTTCTTCCTCTGCCTATGTCGGAATGCAACCATTTCCTCTCCACCAATTGACCTTTCTTTTATAACTTTAGGTAAAGCGAAAACCCTAATTTCACTTTCACTTTAACTAGTGTTTCACTAAATTTAATTTAGATCACTTTAATTTATTTTCCAAAGTAAACTTAGGAAAAGTAAATTAAATACAATTGGTTTCCTATTTTAAGTTTTTTGGATGAAAGGACACATGCATGCATGAATACCTTCCTTGTTGGTGCTATTTTAACACTCCCTCTCAATGAGGAAGGGATTCGATAGCAACCCCAACTTATCCCTGAACTTCACTAAACTGTGTCTGCAAAGTTCCTTAGTGAAAATGTCTGCCACCCGTGCATCTGTCTCTATGTACTCCAACCAGATGGTTCCTCTCTGAACACAATATCTCAAGAAGTGGTACCTAATGTCTATGTGTTTGCTCCAGTCATGGAACACTGGATTCTTAGATAGCCTGATGCCACTCTAATTTTCATAGTGAACTACTGTAGCCTCTAGCTCACACTTGAACAACCTTGAAAGTAACTTTCTCAACCACATACCCTCACAAGCATCCATGCTGTCTTCCATGTACTCAGCATCTGTCGAGCTCAATGCAATTGAATTTTTCTTCCTGCTACACCAAGAGACAACCTCTGATCCAATGCTAAAACAAAAACCTAAAGTACTATTCTTGTCCTCTACACATCCTGCCTAGTGAGCATCTGTGAAACCTGCTAACTGTACACTCCCCTTGCGCTCATAAACCAATCTCATGGACTCGCCAACTCATCTAATGGACTCACCAACCCATCTCTGCTGCTAAAGAGATAATGTTCCGAATGGAAGAATACCTAGAAAATAGGGGCGAAGGTATCCTCATAGTCAATACCATCCTTCTGTGAAAACCCCTTTTCCACAAAGAATGCCTTATACTTTTCCATACTTTCATTTGTTGCATGCTTCACCTTGTACATCCACCTTGATCCTACCACCTTCTTTTGTTTAGGTCTTGGCACAACCTCCAATACCTAGTTCTTCATAAGTGAGTCATACTCCTCAACCATGACCTCCTGCCACACATCATGTTGGGAAGCCTCCTCAAAACTGGAAGTTTTAGAGTTAATTAACTTTGTCATCAGTGCCATGTAACCGAGTCTCTCTGGTGGTACATTCCATCTAAAATATCTCTATGGAAGATCAACCTACCTGGAATCCTATATTGTGGACCTATACCACTTAGGTCACGGCCTAGTGTTTACCTGGTGGAGTTGTTGGATGTCTGTCTTACTACAGCTCATCCTCCCCATCAAATATGGGAGGATCCTGTCCATCTAAATCACTTTTACTACTAGATCCTGTTCTCAGTGTCTGTACCTGTACCTATACATCTGGATCCTTCAACTTGATCCCTGTTTCCTATGCTGCTCTGCTGGTGAGTCCATAGATCTTTGTAAGGCTCCATCTATTACAACAATAAAATAGTAAATAAATAGGTTATAACTATTAGTAATAGTAATTAATTATTAAATATAGTTATGAAGAGAAATGTCTCTTCAATATTTAATGGGAAAACCATATTTAAGGCGGCCATATCCATTGTATTTTATCATCCATTCAATTATTATATATATTATACATTATTATTTGAAGATGGAACATCTTCCTCCCTAAACCCACATACAGGCTAGATTAACCCAGATACGGGCTGGCGTATTACAGCGGATACGATTTAACACTATCCTCATTGAACTGGGCATCCCTGCTCATAACGATCCTCTTGGGAGCGGGAATGTAAACTCTGCATGCCTTCTAAGTCTCACTATATCCAATAAGTAACCCCTTCTCTCCAGAAGGGTCCAACTTCTTCCTATTATCAACATGAACATGACAATAGAAGACACTACCCAATATTAGAATATGACTCACATTTGGCCTAGTGCTTGTGAATACCTTCTCTAGTGTCTTCATCCCCAAAGTTGTGTGGGGACACCTGTTCTGAATGTACACTGCAATCCTGTATGCCTCGACCCAAAGGAATAGTGGAAATCCCTGATCAAATAGCATGGCCTTGGATGATCCAACCATAGTCCTATTCTTTCACTCTGCAACTCCATTATCTTGTGGGGTATGAGGTACAATGTTCTCCTTCTTGATCCCCTCTATCAAACAATACTCCATGAACTCATTGGAGGTGTACTCACCCCCATTGTCTCTCCTCAACACCCGAATATTCTTCCCTGTTTTGTTCTCCATGAGAGACTTGAACTCTCAGAACCTCTCAAAGACCTCTGACTTGGCCTTTAGGAAATAGGTCCAGGTCTTCTTGGAATATTTATTAATGAAGTTTATGCAGTAACTGTAACCACCAAATGAGTGGACACTCATAGGTTTGCATACATCAGAATGCACCAAGTCCAAGGGCTCCTTAGACTTGTGCTCACTCTGTGGGAAATATTTCCTGATGTTCTTCCCCAAAGAAAAACCCTTGTAGTGGTTATGCTTTTCCTCCTGTACACGAGGAACTCCTATGACTGCCTGTCTCAAATTATTTAGTGCTCCATGGTGTAAGTGTTCCATCCTCGTATGCCACAACTCACCCTAACTGCTATCGATGATGACTAGATCCTTTGCAAGATCAAAGTGTATTATGTACACTTTCCCCCTCCTTCTTCCAATCACCTGATCCAAGCTCCTATCTGTCCCCTTGAGCCTAATTTAAACTCTATGCTCACATAACTTCACATGATATCCCTTGTCCTCCAGAGTGGAGACTGATATAAGGTTCTTGGTACCTCCTGGAACATATAACACATAAGCAAAACTGAGGGGTTTTCCATACTTCCTCTCAAATGAAACAGTGCCAACTCCCTACGCTTGATAATCCGCATCATCACCCAAATCAACGTGGATCCATGTTCCACCCTCCTACACGTCTTTGAAAAATATCTTCTGTCTAGATGCTCCATTGTTGATGTACCATATACTGCTCCTTGTGGTGCTTTCCATGCAAGCTATCAAGCAGAACTCCTCATCAAAGTTCCTACTAAACTCATCCACCTATGCAAATCCAACCATCTGAGTGTTACTCTTCTTCTTCCTATCTGGGCACTAGGAGGAAAAGTGTCCCTACTTGTGGAAGATAAAACACTTGACCTTTGACACATCAAGGTTCTTCTTACCATCCTTCTTCCTCTTTTCCTTACCCTTACTCTTCCATGTAAGGGCTAGAGCCTCCTCATCCAAAATCTACGGGACATTGCTCGATGATCCTGATCCTTGACCCATGCAGGTCTCCTCCTTCACAAAGTAATCCCATTGTCTCTTCTAATCAGGGAGCTTCTCCCTAGACACAACACCTTTGGCAAAGGTGTCCCATGGTTTATAGAATCCATTGAGGGCTATACAAAATAGATCCACATCCACTGTCTTAGAGTCACTATCTCCAAGATCATCCCTGATCTCTGCGAGCCTCATGATATAAGGGACCAATCCTTCTCCCTTGGCCATCGTGGTATTGCACATCCTCTCTTGCAACACCATTTTTCAGTTCTTGTTCTTTCTTTGGTACAGACTCTCAAAAGCCGTCCACATCTCTGTTGTGGTATTCTTACCATAAAGGTGAGGGTCTATATGGTCCTTCACTCCATCTATGATAATCAACATGGATATGGAATCAATCTTCTTCCAGGATATCAGATCTACTAGATCCATGGGTGAAACTTTTGTGGAGTCAATGTGCTTCTCTACATCACTAACGTCCAGGATCCTTGTGATCCTTTCTTTCCATGTAGGAAAGTTATGTGTCCCCTGGAGTCTATCCTCAAGTCTCAACTGCACGACCATAGTGAAGTGTTACCTGTCAAACCCTAGATCTGGAAGTCTAGGTTTGTGTCTTCCTACAGATCTGCCCATGATCTATCACTGCTGCTGCAAATCTCTCATATTTAGCTCACCAGAGCTCTGATACCATGTAAATTTTCCTTTAAAGCACAATTAGGGCTAAAACAATATATTTAAATTTAACTGAAATAACCACACATGAACTTCTTTATAGTATGCAGCGGAATATAAAATTGAGAACCATTTACAACTTCAATCACATTAATAGAAATGACACAATATTTTTGGGTAGAAACCTCGGAGAAAACCCAAGATGGGAAAACCGGTGCAATAGTATATGAGGATATTTTTATTAAGAAAATACAGAGCTTTTACAATATCTGAAAATCGATTTATTCCCTAGATGGAAAAATTGAAACACCCAAAAATCACTGAGAAAAACTTGTGAGATGGCACGATTCCCAAGGCAGCTTGCTGTTGTTGTTGCTGTTGTATGGTGTGCCTCTGCCAAATTCTCATGTTTCTCTCCTCTGCAATTTAGGGCTGCCTTCTTGAGTTAGTGCTCCTCTATCTTATTCACCAAAATTCTCTCTCTCACACTTCTTGCTCTATCTCTATTGGAATGCAACTGTGTCCTCTCCTCCAATTAACCTTTCTTTTATAACTTTAGGTAAAGAAAAAACCCTAATTTCACTTTCACTTTAACTAGTGTTTCACTAAAGTTAATTTATATCACTTTAATTTATTTTCCAAAGTAAACTTAGGAAAAGTAAGTTAGATACAATTGGTTTCCTAATTTAAGTCTTCTGCATGCAGGAAGACCTTCCTTGTTGCTGCTATTTTAACAGTCGACCCTTGTCGACATCTTCATCTTGCGTAGTCTTCTTTCGCCTTTTTCGCTATTTCACCATGCACATCAAAATCACCTGCCAACAAGCCCCAAACACAAACTTGTGGCTTGTCCTAGAGCCACGTTAGCTGGATATTGTGTATGTGTTGATCCTAATCTTAAAATCATAATGTTCCTTTTTTACCTCATCAACCGCTTGCTTTGTCCGCATATTGATTGCTGCACAATCTTCCATATCCTTCTCCGTTGGTTGTTCTGCAACGTTCTCAGCCACTTTCCTATGGCCCTCGTGAGTGGCTTGTAGTGTGTTCATAACCTTCATCACCAACTACTAGCCAATTTCCTAGAATTGATCGAGCTGGGTTGTACATCGTTGATGTTGCTCCTGCGCTTTGCTTGCTCTCTACTGGAGTTCCTTCAACTCCGTTGCCTTACTAACCTGCACCATTGGTGGCATCGTTTTGAGGGATTCCCGCATTGCCATTAGCTGCACCTCTGCTTCATGAAGTTATGTGCTTAGCTGTTGCAATTGATCATCTTGGGCCACACTCATCCAAAGTTGTGTGGTTTCATCAGCCAACGTATTGGCCATTTTATCGTAGTCTTCAAACTGGGTAGCCACTTCCTCGATCTTCCCTTTGCGCTCTGCGATCTGCTCTGGCAGTGTACTTTGAACTGCCCACGCTTTTAGCTCCTCATTTTCTTTCTTCAACTCTATGACAATCTGTCCCAACTGCAGGATCTTCGCCTCTGCAAACATTTATTCTGTAATTTCAGGAATTTCTTGGCATACGACTACAATGACCTTCTTCAGCCACTCGTGATCATCCAAGGCCTTCTCCTTTGAAATAATCTCCGCCCCTTGTTCTATCTTCATGCATTCAAGTTCTTTCTGTGCCATTGCCACTTGATCTTGCAATTTCACAAGGTGATCACCTATAATTGCTTCCCTGTGTGTGATCTCCTGGATTGTGACCCTCTGTAACTGCATTAGGTTACAGACACTGAGCATTAGGTTGACATCGAGACTGAAAAGTTTGAACTACTGCATTGTTGCGTCAACATCCTCACTGCCAGAATCCAGTGCATGCAATGGAATCTGCAAAAATATCCTTACGTGCTTCTCGGCACTAATATCCGCTTCTCTTTGTAGCACGTTAACTTCCAAAACCTTCTCTAATACTAAATTTGTTAGGGATTGTAACAAATCCTTGACCTGGTGAAAAAAATTGGTTGAGTGTTGTTTCAACTGCACCTCGCTCGCATTAGTCACAGTGGTGATCAAATCTAGAATGAGACTCACTTGCTCATCAGTCATATGTGGGGTGTTGCTGCCTTCTCCCTTCTCAAGCCTTCGCTTAGATCATCCTTATTAAAACTATCTTGGATGACTCCTCCTACGATTCCTTGTCCCTTTCCTCTGCTTGCACTTGTTCTACAGGTGCGTCGGATGGGGGAAACACCTCAGTGTCCGACAGGTCCTCAACACTAACTAGGACCTTCCACTCAATAGGCCACTCATCAATGATTCCATCTACTTATTCATCTGTTAATTTATACCAAGTGGTCAACCATTGCTTCTCACTGTCGCAACGTGCCTGAATATGAATGGCATGTGGTCCCATCGCAAATCGTGTGATTCGTCGATATTTTGTCATCACCTCCTCATTGAGGCACGGAACCTTCCCTAATGCATCATGCAACGCATCCCAATATAAATAAAATTGAATAGCGCAGTCAATCTGGCACTCCCCCACATTGGTACACCACAATTTCTGGTACCGTGCGCCCTTGCATGCTTGGGCGACTTCTACATCCATACCTTGATAATGTGTGGGTTCCATCCATCCCATGAGTGCAATTAAAATGAGAAACCATGAATAATTAAAGGGTCTCTTACCTTCTCAGACCAAAATCACGTCCTCTATCAGTTGATTTAACAAAAATAGCAACCAGTTCTTTTGGATGCCCTCAGCGCATTGATCTACGCACGCAATGACTCTAGACGTACATTGATTTGGTCTGTTTTTCCTTACCAATTTCACATACAATAGCTTGGATGTGACTTGAATGGATCTGACATTAATGGTTCTAATGATGTAGACATGCTTGTCCCTGACAACGTCGTACTTCTTCTTCAATTTGGCAGTTAATCTCTTGTCATTTTCCTTGCCGCAAAAGTATCGCAATGGGTCGACACCCTTCATAGGAAACCCTGTAATCTGTGAAATCAAGTCAATTATGACTGGTACTTTGGTATCAAGCCACAAGAATCCTCCTTGGAATCAAGCTAACAAATGCTTCACACATGCATTGGACTCTGCCGAGAGGCCAAAATGCGGCATGTATGTGAGGCCTAACAAATCTGACCGCTATAATCCCATATCCCAGTGCTGTGGCATGCGAGTAACCGAACCTCCATCACCTTGCTCTTGCGACTCATCTGGTTCGACTGTGCATTTTGGATATGCCAACAGGTCATGATCACTATAGGTCATCTTCATCAAGAAGGGCACAATGTTCATTGTTATATGCACTCCTTTCAGCAGTGCCGACATCTTAATCGGATACTACTGGTTCTTGGAAAGTTTTAATTATGGTGTGTTGGCCTTGCGTGGAGGTACATATCCAGGTATGTCATCAACTACCACCCTCTTTCTGGCTGTGGAATCTTCTCCTCTTGTTGTCGAGGGTCCGACATGTGCTTCTGCTCTGACTTTGGCCCTGGTAGTACTTCTCGTGGTCCTCTTCTTTTGTGATGGCGACTTGGGGCGATGTGTGCCCCTCTTCTTTAGGAAAACTCATGGCATTTTTCCCTGAAGATATGGTATCTCTTATTCAATTGACGTCATCGTGGGCGGGGGGTCATAGACACTACCACTCAAAATGACCTGAGCCATTGCTTGAACTCCATCACTCTTGCACATTGCAACTATGCTCTGCTAATTCTCTTCACTTAGATCTACTCAAATATCACAATGGTTCATCCAACACGCCCCCTATCAATTCTTATAAGCTTGAAGACACTTGTGCGAATGATTTTGAACATCATGAAAAGATCGTCCAATGATTGTTTGAATCTGCTAACAATTTTGTCAAATCTAACGGCCTAATACCCCATAAATGCGCATCCCGTCCACTTGCATCGCCGCCCATCTGGTTTAATTTCCTCATTTATTGCCTTATTTGACTCTATCACACCTCGTCTAATGTTGCCAATATCCCTTTCTGCTTTGACTTGTGCCTCCTTTCTTCTTGTACGATCTTCCTTACTGCGATGTCCTTCTGTTCATGATATCTTACACATTGTCTTTTGCTACGCAACACCTTAAGCATGGTGTTGCACATGACTATCCTGATAGGGATTTAGACGAATTCCATTCACTAAATTTGGAAGCAATGTGCCATCTAGCTGCTATAACTACACCACACCCCCTTTGGTAATGCAGTGAATCATATAAGGACCTAAGAAATGCATTTGCAGCTTACCGGGATGCTTGGTGATCTTACTGTCATAGAGTAACACCATGTCATCTTCTTGAAAGTACTTGGCCTTGATATGTTGATCATGCCATTCCTTCCAATGATCCTTTTTGAATTACTGGTGAAACCCTATGATGAATTGATCTTCCTCCATCTGTACCAACTGCATTTGTTGTTCTTCAAGAGATCCTTCATCACTCATACTCGTCGCTGATGCAATGCGCAAGTTGGGAACAATGTACTCCTTTGGCATCACTGCTTCTTGGCCATAGATTATCTTGAATGGTGTTTTCCCCATCAATCATTAGAATGTTGTCCTATAGGCCCATAATATCGCAAGAATTCTCAAATCCCAATCATAATGGTTTGCATTACATACCTTTGTTAACGCATGCTCCAAAACCTTGTTGAATGCTTCGATCGTTCTGTTTACTTGCGGGTGATATGGAGTTCTGTTCTTGTGCTGAATCTAGAATTCTTTCGTTATTGCACTAATGGTGTGATTGGTGAAGCGACTTACTTTATCACTCATCAATATATTAGGAAAACCAAATCGAGTGACGCCATTGTTGAATAGGAACCTCATTGCAGTCACAGCGGTACAATCTGTAACTGGTGCTGCTTCCACCCATCTAATGAGGTAGTCTGTTGCTGTGATAATTTATTGCACAGCCGTCCGCTTTCCTGGTAGATTGATGGGTCCCAAAAAATCCACTACCCACTTATCAAATGGTTACAATGTTACCTGAGGTACTAATGGCATCTCATCCTGTCATGATGGCTTCCCCATCCTTTGACAAACGTCGCATATTTTCGTATAATTCGCAACATCTCTATGCAAGGTTGGCCATTAGAGGCTAATGCATAGTATATTTCTAGCAGTTACATGATGTCCATAGTGTCCTCCTGCAACACATTTATGCACTTCAACAAGTATCCTTTCATGTTCATGCGGTAGTACATATTGACATAGGATCTCATTTGGTTCCATCTTATAGAGCTATCCAACAATTAGCTAAAAATCTGCAGCTCGAACGACCAATTGCTTCTTCTGACTAGTGGTAAAATTGTCTGGTGCTTTCCCTCTCAATAGAAACTGAATAATTTGCTCATAATTATCATCGACCATTACAACCGTAAACAACTACGCATCAGGTAATCCATCCTTGATGCTGGTTGGTTCTTCACATGTCTCAATCCTTGACAAATGATCAAGTCCTGCATTCAATCGACCTGAATTTATGATGATCTCGAAGTCAAACTCTTGGAAGAGTATAAACCATCAGCATATCTTTCCCCCCAACACAGGCTTGTTGACTAGGTGATTTAATGCAGAATGATCAATGAACACATTAAAGTGTCCTCCCAATAGCCAATGACGGAATTTCTGCAGTACATATACCATCACCAAACCTTCGCTCTCTGTCGTGGTGTATTTCCTTTCCACAGATGAAAAATTCTAGTTTGCAAAAGCGATCAGGTGATCAATCGCTCATTCACCTAGCTATGCCAAGACTACTCCTAATGCGATTGATGATGCATCGACATGGACATGAAATTCCTTTGTCCATTACGGAAAGGCCAAGATCGACGTTGTGACCATCTTCTATTTGAGGGTGTCGAGGCTACCTTGACACTCATGAATCCATTCAAATTTCACATCTTTATTCAACAACTTCTCCATCGATGCTGTGATCACTGTGTATCCTCTGATGAACTTCCAGTAGTACCCCGTATGTCCCAACGTCTCTCTAAGTTGTTTCACATTCATTGGTGGAGGTGTATTAACAATGATTGCAGTCTTAGCGGGATGCACTAACATTCCTTCCTTGCAGACAATGTGTCGGAACAAAATTCCAAATGGCACACAAAATATACACTTCCACATATTTAGTACAATATGGTGTTGCCGACATCTCTCCAACATCAGTCGAAGGTTTTCAATGTGGTCTTTCACTTTCCCATAGACAATCCAATAGTCCATGAATACTGCCAAGAATTTTTGAATGAAGTCCTTAAACGCAACGACTACGATCCTTGAGAATATTGCAGGCGTGTTCTTGAGGCCAAACAGCATCACTGCGTACTGAAAACATCCATGTTCGGTCAGAAAAGTCATCTTATGTTGATCTTCTTTCACAATATTTATTTGATGGTAGCCCAAAAATCCATCTATGAATGAATAGATCTCTTGGAAATCAACTCCTTCCAGTACTTCGTCAGTAAATGGTGCTGGGAACGGATCATGGAGACATGCGTCATTTAGTTTCCACATATCAACACAGATCTGGATTTCTCCTATCTTCTTATCTTGAACAACCATCGTACTGATCCATTCTGATTCTTCCACAGGTTCGATGATGCCTGCATCCAACATCATATAGAGCTCAACCTTCACTTGTTCTTTGTATCACAGATTTAATTGAAACAGCCGCTTCTTTACTGGCTTCAAATATATCTTGATTGGGATTTTCATTTCTCCCAAGTATCCTAAAATCCCTTTCATTTCAGATAATTTGGGCAGAAACAAATCCTGGAATTCATGCAGCAGATCAATAATATTCACCATAGTAGATTCATCCCAATAATCTCCTACATTGCCGAACTTTGGGTCCTCCTCTGTCCCAATATTGAACTTCTGAATCTTCAAATGTTGGTGAATTTTGTCCATCCGCATCTCTGGTGCTGCAATATGAATATTGCTTGGATCATACCCGCCGTTAGGTTATCCTGTCACATTGAAACACTCCATCATCGACTCCATCACTGGTATCTCATGTGATTCTGCAGAAAATGCTACTGGAACTATTTCCAAGACAACATCTCAGATATGCTGAAGTGTGATATGAATCACTGGATCAACATTCGCAAAGCTAAAAGTGTGACTGAAACTGACTGTCAAGTATTCCCATGTGGTAATCTCCCTTCGGAGCTTTGCTGGTGACATACCATTGTCGCGACATCTCATCTAGCGTGTGTACAAAAACATGTACCCATTCGTCCTTCGATTGCGACACCCATGTGTTCTAACATGCAATCAAATGATCATTGGGATAATTCAGGTCCATCATACTTCTCACCTTGATAGTTCTCTGTTTCTCTAAATCGAACCTTCATCAGTCTTGTTGAGGCCTGGAAAATCGCAGGCAGCAACAGTAAGGGGATTCTCCCCAATCAACGTTCCCAACTAGCCCGTTGACTGTTTGGTATAGGGAATCTGTCCGGTTTGCGGTCCGGCTACCATAGGTCAAGTAACAAAACAAAGGTTTCACCGGTTGCGGCTCGGTCCACCGAGTTTTTTGTGTTTTGACTTAAGATATGAAATGCAAGTGCCTAACTAAATGCAGGGTGATAAAGATGCCAGGAGCAGTCACAATGTGATGCGCAGGTTCTTACCTCTCGTCTTATGGCTCATAGGCATCCCAATCGCATATAACAAAAAGCAAACTGACTATCTAAACTATCCCTAGGGAGCAAAATTAGCATTTATTGGTGAGTAATACATTTTTGCACATGTATAATGAAGAATCACAGATAGCTGATACTTCTTTCAAGACACATGAACACTCATAGATATTTAAATAACCAGATAGCTGATCATTCTATAAAACAACCTTTATTACTCATAGTGGAAAATATCCCAAAAGATACCGAAAAGCATTCAACAAGAACATAGGCTCAGGAAATTAAACACTCTTACAGTAAATGAAACCAGCAGAAAATGAAATAGTTCCTCTTCAACATTATTCATTGAGTTGTATTGATACATTCCACTTCTCACTCTCTCCAACAGGCAAAATTGTAGTTTCCTTTGCAAAATGAATTAGTTCCTCTTACAAGCAAACATTTACAAAATTTTCCAGGGAAAAAGCCCCCTCTCCTCCCTACTTTCGAATATTTAAACTGCTATAGCCGACCCTTCGGGCTCCCCCCAGACGTTTGGCTTTTCCGTTGCCCAAACATTTCTGGTTCCCCATCTTTCAACGCACATTCATGATTGATTGGGTAACTGCCGAGCCTTTCAGAATTCCACGTTTGTTGTTAAACAGTCCTTCTTCCTCCATGCCGTGGCATTTTGATCGCTCCTCCGTGTTCACCTGCAATCGATCGACAAGCATCATCTACTGGGATTACATTATAAAACAAAATAGTCAGATCTACTCATGAAACAACTAGCCCGCAAGGAAATCACAAGGCATTGATACCACTACCTCGACCATGGCAGGGAACTTACTGGAGGCTCAACAATACTTACATCGGACGGGTAGATCACTCCACAGGCAGGAAACATCATTAATCGGACGCTGGAAGGATAGTACGTCGGAAGCTGAAAGGATCTCCCAGCCGAAACGGTGGACGAGACAAAGGCTGAAGGCAAGCGACGAGGTCAGGAGGAGGCTAAGTTGGACGTTGGCAGACATTAGAATCGGAAGTTAGAAGAAACTCCCAGCTGAAACGGCGGACGAGTCAGGGCTACGGGCCAGCGGCTTAAGGTTAACACGAATCGGACGTCGGGGAGATTTAGAGAGTCGGACGCTAAAACGATCTGAGAGCCGCAATGGTGGTGAAACAGAAAACTCACAGCTTTCGATCTGAAATAAAAAAGAGGCCCGATCGAAAGAAAATTCAAGTGTTCAAGCAATTTCAAGTATCAGGCACAACTAGGCTTGTTCTTTCTCCGAAAAGGCAACTCTGAAGAACAAAGATTTTCTTTTTTTTTCGACCAGTAAACCAGACATCCACAACTCAAACCGAAACTAAACAAGGCATAAATAAACCGGCTGACATCCATCTTCAAAGTGAAACGAAAAGAAGACAAGCCCGCGAGGCTCAAGAATTTAACGATTAAACCAAGCAAAAAATGATGAGGAGGGGCCCAGAATTTAAATAAAAAATAAATTTGGGGAGAACAGTTGCAGTAGCAACAAATTGCGATTACTTGGTGAACCTAGATCTCTGGGTGACTTTTCTTTGAGTGATAGACTATTTCACAACAAATGCATCTATTGAATTCTTCCAGCTATCTGGATTTCTCAAATGGCCGAAGTGTGTACCTTAATCATTGATACTAGTCCAATTGGGGAAGTGGAAACCAAGACCTTCAAGTCCAGATAACTCTGTTGAGGGTAGAGTATGAGTTTTGTTATTACCTTTGTTTTCAGGTAGCTACCAGTGTAAACACCACAGGATTGTAGCAGACAGTAAACACCAATATTCGTTTGTTCCTCGTTCCCATGCCATTTTAACACTTTAGTGCTTTTGGACTTTTGTCCCTTTCATTTTAGTCCTTTTGTACGCCTTTCTTACTGAATTTTAATTCAGGATCCTCTATCCCATAGTGTCCTTTTGTGTGAGTGGTGTGCTTCAAGTTTCAGCTCACGGACGGAGAGGATCTTTTGGTAATTTAGTGCTTATGATTTAGCACCCGCTTTGATGTATGATGGTTTCATAGAAGTCTTTTGACTCTTTATTTGCCTTTTGGCATTCGTTCCTTGGCATGGGATCATTTAAATTTAATACACTGTTCACCTTGCTTCTTCCCATGGGTCCTTTGCTGTTGCTCCTTAGAACATTTTAGATGTGACGTGGATGGAGCCCCGACACAGTACTCCAGACCCCTTGAATCTAGTTTATTTCACAGGGGTTAAGTAGGACTTCAATGTACACAGAGATTTCGAGAAAACTGCTAGACTGGAAGAAACTCAAACAGCAACACACAGTCTGACTACTCAAACATGTCTACCATTCCCAAAAAGTTTGGTGTTTATCAAATAACCACGAGCTAACTCCCTTTATTGAAACCAATAGACTTAAATTCAAACAAAATGAAAACATGACTCAAAAACAACCAAACATCTTATTTATATACAAGACAGAAAACCCAAAGACATCTTCAAGAAAATTAAGGCTTGAGAACCAAACCATTAACTGGCAAGTTCTCCTCCCATCCCTGTAAATCTTGTAGCTTATAAGTAGCAGGGCCAAGCTTTGCTATGATTTGAAACGGGCCTACCCACAACTGCTGGAACTTAGTATGCTTCCCTTTCTCATCATGGGGATGATCCCACTTGAGAACTAGGTCTCCCACCTCCAGGTCCCTTTTCCCGGCTTTATGTTTGTCAAACCACTTTTTTACTACCTCCTGCTGTTGTTGAAAGCGATCTCTAGACTTGTCTCGGGCCTCTTCTGCTTTCAGGAGATTATATATTCTTATTTGGAGAACCTCATCATCCGACCCCCTAGACTCTTGAGCTAGTATGGAAGATGGTAGCATGATGTTGGGATGCAGGATGGCTTCCTTACCATACACAAGGGTATGGGGTGACACTCCTATTGCAGACTTGGGGGTGACTCTGTCAGCCCAGAGGGCGTTGGGTAAGGATGAGTGCCAACTTCTCTGGTTTTCTATTACAGTTTTCTTTAGGATTCTAATGAGGTTTTTATTAGAGGATTTAGCTAGGCCATTCCCTTGCGGATAGTAGTTAGTAGAATAATTTAATTCTATTCCTTTATCATGAGCAAATGCAGTCAATTTAATCGATGAAAAGTATTTAGCATTATCAAATACTAACGAGACTAGAACTCCAAACCTGGTCATGATATGATCTTGTAGGAAGCTGATGACTTCATCTTCATTTATCTTGCGTAGTGGGATAGCTTCGACCCAGCGAGTGAAATAATTAGTTGCAGTAAGAATGTACTTGTGCAGCAGGGAAGAGTTTGGTTTTATTTCTTTGATAATGTCCAGCCCCCATTTCTCAAATGGTTCTGTGATCATCACAGGATTTAGGGGTGCTGCTGCCTTAGGCTGTCTTCCTCCACACCTTTGACAAATATCACATTTCCTGACATGTGCATGTGCATCCTTGAAGAGTGTGGGCCAGAAGTAATCGGTTGTAAGGATTTTGTGGGATGTGGTGTCACCTGAATAGTGTCCCCCAGCCGGACCATTATGTAATTTTTCCATTACTTTCTTTGCGTCTTCCTTTTCTAAACATCTGAGAAGAACCCCATCATAATTCTTTCTAAATAATACTCCTTCAGCAAGTTGATAGGAGGCCGATTTGAGATGCAGAGCTCTTCTTTGCTTGGAATTCCAATGTTCTGGCAACAGCCCTGACTGTAAGTAATGCACAAGGTCTCTATACCAAGACTCAGGAGCTGTAAACAGAGGACATACATCCATCACATGCAACTCGGCTTCATCTTCCCATGCTTGTTCTCCGTTGTTTCTGCTTTCAGTCATCAATTTGCATAATCCTTGACCTTTCACTATAGATGCTGGCTTGAATTCAAGGTCGTATTCTTGAAGGGCTGTTACCCAGTTGCCCCTTCTTTCTCCTAATTCTTTCTGAATGAGAAGGGATCTTACCGCTGGTTAAGGGACTATTAATTTGGTTCGATTTTTTAATATATAAGGCCTGAATTGCTTCACTGCCTTAAATACTGCGTAAGCTTGCTTATCAATGGATGGGTAGTTTAATTCAGCCCCTTGAAGCCCGGTGCTCATGAAAGAGATTGGGAATTCATCACCCCCGTCCTCCTTTTGTGTAAGCATGGTTGCCAATGAATCATCAGATGCAAATGTGTACATAATAAAGTCCTTACCAAAGTCTGGACTTTTCAGGGAGGGCGCATGTGCAACATCAGTCTTGATTTTCCTGAAAGCATTCCTTTCAGTTTCAGTCCACTTAAACTGTGCATTTTGCTTGACCATCTACTGCAGTGGCTTAACAGTCTGGGAAAAATTAGGCACAAACCTTTGTACAAAATTTATCGTTCCCATGAAGGATTGCATTCCCTTTTTATTATGGGGCATAGGGATTTGTTCAATGGATTTGATTCTTTCTGGATCTATAGATATACCTCTCTTTGAAACTATATGCCCCAGTAACTTGCCTTCTATGACCGCAAACACACACTTCTTAGGATTGAGGGAGATACCATATTTCTGGCAGCGTTCGAAAATTTGCTTTAGGTGGAACGCGTGCTCCCCTCTTTTCTTTGAAAATATTGTGATATCATCAAGGTATACCACAACACTTCGTCCAATTAGTCCGCAGAAAGCTATATCCATAGCTCTCTGAAATGTCGCTCCAGCGTTAATCAGTCCAAAGGGCATCCTTCTATAGGCAAAAGTTCCCCATTTAGTTCAGAACGTTGTCTTCAGTCTATCTTCCTCGGCTACTAACACTTGGTTGTAACCAGAGAACCCGTCTAATAATGAAAACAATTCGGAACCAGAAACCATCTGTAGCAACTGCTCCATGGGAGGCACCGGATAGTTGTCTTTATCTGAGGCGTGGTTTAAGTTTCTGAAGTCCACGCACAGTCTGATTTCTCCCAAATTTTTTATAACTGGAACTAAATTTGACACCCACTTAGAGTGTCTGACTTTAAAAATAATTCTAGCGTCCAACAATTTCTTTACTTCACTCTGGATTAATGGTTCCAATTTTGGGTGCATCTTCCTCAACGATTGCTGATATGGCTTGACGCCTGCTTTAATAGGGACGATATGCTTGATGATGTTGGTGTCGTAAGTTTTCAAATCTTCGTACATCCATGCAAAAACATCTTTGTACTGTTTAAACAAACTGACGAACTTATCCCTTTCGGCTGGTGAACAACATTTGCCGAGGTTCACAAACTTAGGATCCGTCTCAGTCCCTAAGTTTATCAGCTCGAACTGTAGAGTTGAGCTGTGAGTATTTACGTTGGTGGGTCTTTTTAATTTTTCATTTAAGTCAAACATTTTCTCTAACGTTCTGACCCCTTTAGGGACGAAATTGTCAAATTTCATCTCTGCTTGGTGTTCTTCATCATCGATAATCGCTCCTTCGAATACCTCATCATTTGTTAAACATTCTATGATTTGATGGTCATCATCGAACACTCGCAAATTGGTGATCATATCCAGTACTGAAGGCCTGAAAAGCAATTCAACAGTACATCGATTATTTGAGGGTACAAGCCTAGCGGCCGAAGTGGCCAATAAGTTAGCTGCTGCGTTTTTAATTCTAGGGATTGAAATAATGTTGAATGCCTGAAAACATTTAAGCAAATCCCATACCTCGTTTTGGTAAGCTTTCAAGTGAGGGGAAACACAATGTATTTGATTTCTTATTTGCTTTACAACTATTTCTGAGTCCCCGAAAACTTTTAAATTACTAACCTTTAGCTCAATCGCTTTCTTGAGTCCCTGCAGCAGTTCTTCATATTCGGCCGTATTATTAGTACACTCAAACTCTAATCTACATGACAGGAAATGCTTATTTTTTTGTGGATAAATAAGGACGCAGCCGGCCCATGACCCTTCTAATGTCTTCGAGCCATCAAAAAACAAAGTCCACAAAACATTATCTACTGGAAATGAATCTACTCCTACTGCTAAATCTACTATTTTACAGTCAATTTCATCAGCCTGAGAAAATCGAAGGAGATCAGGCTGAGTGTCAGATGTGTCGTTGGCCTCTTCCACTTGATAATTCCCTGGTTCCAGTTCGAGAAAATAGTTTCCCAACACGGAGTCAACTGGTACATTCTTCTCATTCAGTTGAGTAACATTGTACTTCATGTGCGGTTCTCTTAAAATTTTAATCTGGTTGGGACTCCCTTTGTATGGTAACCACAGATGCGACCAATCTGAGGAAAAATATCCATTTAACTTAGCTAACCAAGCTCTGCTCAAGACCAGGCCGTAAGCGTCTGGTATATCAGCCACCACGATGTTAATAACTTGGCATACTCTGTCATCGGATGCCAGACAGATTAGGACGTCTTCCATCTCACCAATTACTTTAACGTCTGTCCTATCCAATTGCACCACCCTCCACGTGGTTGGTTTCGGCTGCCCATTTATTTTTTTACACACTGAAACGGGCATGACATTAATAGACGCCCCTGAGTCTACCAGAAAATTGTGCACGTTATGATTAAAGATTTCAAATGTCAAGAGGAAAGGTGGATGTTTAGTTTTAGACTTACCTCCGGTGCTAGCTTCTCCAATTTCTTCTTCGTCCTGGGGTTGATTGTTAGAGGGCAGCTTCTCTTTTGATGCTTTAAGTGCTTTAAACAACCTTTCTTTTTGTTGTGGTACTTTACACATTTCAAATAGCGGGACATTTGCCTTTATCTTCTTCAAATCCTCAACAATGTCATATTTGATCTGTTGTTTAATGGACAGAGATCTATCAGCACTCACCTTCTCTTCGTTTGGCTTGGACAACATTATGTTTTGCTCAGGATCTTGGCTAGTAATAGTGAATTTCGGAATCTTATCAGCCAAAGATTTATCTTGAAATTTCTTCTTGATATTTCTTTGCAGCCTTCTGATCTTTGGGAGTAACAAAATGTCATCACTAATCGTCCCTTGGCTCCTAGTTGTCACATTAGCTTCCCTGACATCCTTGCGTCCCTGAGTATTTTCCTCTTCTGCATCGAGTAAAGAGACAGAATTCCATAATGCCATGGTCTCTTCTTCCTGTCCTTTTGTAGAAGTAGAAGCAGCACTTTCTTTCTTTTCCTCATCATCTTCCTCCGTTAATCTTGAATCCAACATCTGATTCATAACCAATGTTGTTGAATTTATCCATTGCGGACAGTTCCTTTCGGAGTGAGGCTGTTGATGAAAGGTACAGAAATTTTCCATCCCTATCTCTGTCAGATTCATGGATGCGTTTTTTTGAGGAGGAGGTTGGGGCTGATTGTTTTCCTCCCTTTTCTTATAATAAGGCCTGTAGAACATTTGTGCTTCTTTTTCTTTCTCTAAGTCTATGATCTTATTAGACAGCTTTTGCATCATTTTGGCCACACTTTCATAATCTGGTGACTTTTCTTCCTTAGGCTTAGTGAACAATAAGGTTTTTCTTCCCGCACCTTTCTCTCCTGATTGTTCTGGACAGTCTTCAATACTTTCTCTTTCCGCTTCCACCACTTCTGCCTCTTCATAGGTCCCTATCAAAGTAGGCTTGGCCCTACCTTTTGCAAACATGGCCAAATCAGGGCCCAGAGCTGAAGTATAGTATTCAATCAATACTTTGACTGAAGGCTTATTTGTTTCAGAGAAAATTTTAAGATATGCTGCAAACCTTTGTGTGAAACTGTGCACTTTTTCCCTTTTCTCTTTCGTCAATGCACACAGTCATTTCATGAGGGCAGCGTGAGTCTTTTGTATTGCGTACTTACTTCTGAACATTCTCTTGAAGGTATCCCAGTCTGGGATAGAGTTAGCGGGCAATCCAAAATACCATGAGGCCGCAGCTCCTTTGAGGGTATGCGGGAATAGTCTACACACCACATCTTCGTGTTCCCCAGCCCTCAAACCTTCTATTGCCAAGTAGAAACTTTGTAGATTATCGTCCACTAGGATCTTTTCATTGGGGTCAAATTTTGGCAGTAACTTCTCAAAGGCTTGAGGTAGGTCATGCAAAGGCGGGGTCAAATTTAGAGGTGATCTGGCTCTCCATGCAGGTGGTGGGTTTGGAGGATTAGGTGGAGGTTGATTTGCGTTAACGCCGGCCATGAGTTGAGGTGGAGAGTGAGGAGGTGAACCCACAGGGGTGTGAACAGGAGAACTATAAGGGGTACCCGGGCCTTCTTGGTTCAAAGGTAATTCAACCTCCTGCAGAGCAGTCCCTACAAGTTCTTCCTAGTCTCCAACCAACAATGAATCTTCTGCTATAGGGCGGTCTTTCTTCTTGTACTCCCTTCTAGGTAAGTCAGGGATAATTGGAAACCCTCCAAGCTTCTTTACGTATGCCTGGGTGTGTCTTCTTAGGTCGTTTACTACTTCGTTACCAACAGCATATAGATGTTCTCTGTTTTCTTCTTCTGGAATTGGATTACGCGGTCCACTACTTTCAGAACTGTAACCAGCGGAATAATCTTGGGAAAACGGGTTTCCTCGGCCAGCCATGCACTCGCGGCCCTCCTTCTAGCACCAAAAATGTTGAGGCCTGGAAAATCACAGGCTGCAACAGTAAGGGGATTCTCCCCAATCAACGTTCCCAACTAGCCCGTTGACTGTTTGGTATAGGGAATCCATCCGGTTTGCGGTCCGGCTACCGTAGGTCAAGTAACAAAACAAAGGTTTCACCGGTTGCAGCCCGGTCCACCGAGTTTTTTGTGTTTTGACTTAAGATATGAAATGCAAGTGCCTAACTAAATGCAGGGTGATAAAGATGCTAGGAGCAGTCACAATGTGATGCGCAGGTTCTTACCTCTCTTCTTATGGCTCATAGGCATCCCAATCGCATATAACAAAAAGAAAATTGACTATCTAAACTATCCCTAGGGAGCAAAATTAGCATTTATTGGTGAGTAATACATTTTTGCACATGTATAATGAAGAATCACAGATAGATGATACTTCTTTCAAGACACATGAACACTCACAGATATTTAAATAACCAGATAGTCGATCATTCTATAAAACAACCTTTATTACTCACAGTGGAAAATATCCCAAAAGATACCGAAAAGCATTCAACAAGAACATAGGCTTAGGAAATTAAACACTCTTACAGTAAATGAAACCAGCAGAAAATGAAATAGTTCCTCTTCAACATTATTCATTGAGTTGTATTGATACATTCCACTTCTCACTCTCTCCAACAGGAAAAATTGCAGTTTCCTTTGCAAAACGAAGTAGTTCCTCTTACAAGCAAACATTTACAAAATTTTCCAGGGAAAAAGCCCCCTCTCCTCCCTACTTTTGAATATTTAAACTGCTATAGCCGACCCTTCGGGCTCCCCCCAGACGTGTGGCTTTTCCGTTTCCCAAACGTTTCCGGTTCCCCATCTTTCAACGCACATTCATGATTGATTGGGTAACTGCCGGGCCTTTCAGAATTCCGCGTTTTCTGTTAAACAGTCCATCTTCCTCCATGCCATGGCATTTTGATCACTCCTCCGCGCTCACCTGCAATCGATCGACAAGCATCATCTACTGGGATTACGTTATAAAACAAAATAGTCAGATCTACTCATGAAACAACCAGCCTGCAAGGAAATCACAAGGCGCCGATACCACTACCTCGACCATGGCAGGGAACTTACTGGAGGCTCAACAATACTTACATCAGACGGGTAGACCACTCCACAGGCGGGAAACATCATTAATCAGACGTTGGAAGGATAGTACGTTGGAAGCTGAAAGGATCTCCCAGCCGAAACGGCGGATGAGACAAAGGCTGAAGGCAAGCGACGAGGTCAGGAGGAGGCTAAGTTAGATGTCGGTAGACATTAGAATCGAAAGTTAGAAGAAACTCCCAGCCGAAACGGCGGACAAGTCAGGGATACGGGCCAGCGACTTAAGGTTAACACGAATCGGACATTAGGGAGGTTTAGAGAGTCGGACGCTAAAACGATCTGAGAGCCGCAACGGTGGCGAAACAGAAAACTCACAGCTTTCAATCTGAAATCAAAAAGAGGCCCGATCATAAGAAAATTCAAGTGTTCAAGCAGTTTCAAGTATCAGGCATAGCTAGGTTCGTTCTTTCTCCGAAAAGGCAACTCTGAAGAACAAAGATTTTCTTTTTTTTCGACCAGTAAACTAGACATCCACGACTCAAACCGAAACTGAACAAGGCATAAATAAATCGGCTGACATCCATCTTCAAAGTGAAACGAAAAGAAGACAAGCTCGCGAGGCTCAAGGATTTAAAGATCAAACCAAGCAAAAAATGATGAGGAGGGGCCCAGAATTTAAATAAGAAATAAATTTGGGGAGAACAGTTGCAGTAGCAACAAGTTTATGACACAACGACCAACTGTTAATCGATTTCCTATGCATTGCCCACCATTGTGTTGGAGTGGCTTTCAGTGCCTCCTCCAATGCCAATAGTCATTGAGGTTATGATACCTTGTGTTCAAATTCATCAATAAACTTAGTCAAATGGGTACCCTTCATACGTCGATAACTAAACAACCTTTGTGCGACCCATCGTAGTGACTGAGTGACTCAGCCACACTTTTGGATTGATACTTCATGTAGCCAATTCTGCCAATTTTCCAGCACATCGTCAAAATATGATGATGCAGAGATAGAACTTTGCTAGCCTAGCTCCTCATCCATAGTGGGATGGATGTAGTCCTCTAAAATATTGTATGCATAGTCCCATCCCCCTATAGCTTCCTCCTTTACTGGTTTAACATATATTCTACCTTGATTCAGATCCAATGGGGCTATGAACCGTATATCGTGGTTCTCAAAATTCATTACTCGCTTCTTGAACTTGATTACTGCCAGATTGTCATTTTCCCACCCAATCCCCAATAGTGCAGGATATGAGCTTGTTATTGGAAATTATCACCTTCTACAGAAATAAGTTGTTTCCCTGACTGAAGTCTTTACAACTAGAACAAATGAGTTACAACAATGAGAAGTACTTCCCTTAAGATTGATAGATGCTTGGAATAGATCTTTCACCTGTCACACAATGTAATGTACCAGTCTTCCATAATGTTGGATCTCCACACATTCACCTACAAAAAGAACACCACAAAAGCATACAAGCTTATTAAAAGTACCAAGTTCTATCTATAATCCTATATTGATGACTAAGGAATTCAATGATGAAATATGCGATCAATACACAATATATTTCATGGGAAGGGAACTTTAATTGCATTAATAGAATAAGAGAGAGAAGTTACAACTAAGAACCTTAGTGTTGAGAGATCTCTTCTCAAGCTAGATCTTGCCTCTTGGCCAAAATTTTGGTGTTGTAGCATAATCTTCCTCCCCTTACCCATGGGGGATGAGACAATATTTATAGCCATGGGAGGATAGGGATAGTTGAGATAATTGTGGATGAGGTGGAGGGGAGATCCTACAAGGAGGGATCTCGAGTCCAGGTGGTCCAAGAATCTAGAGACGAGGTTGCCATGAAGCTAAGGTTTGAGAAGCTTCACGAATCTTCTCTTTTTAGCTTTAAAACTCGAGCACTCCTCTTTGTCAATT
This sequence comes from Pseudotsuga menziesii, assembly GCA_001517045.1. NCBI lineage: Eukaryota > Viridiplantae > Streptophyta > Pinopsida > Pinales > Pinaceae > Pseudotsuga > Pseudotsuga menziesii. Next base: position 6,013 of record LPNX010283401.1, on the reverse strand, counting down.
ATGACATAGAGTAACCTATAGTGAACCACTCATTGTACAAAGGTAGCTAACGGTGGCACCACTTTTTGTGCATGGAAAACAAACATTACACATTGGGGTAATGAAAACAATGATCCAGGTCCAAATTCAAATTAATAACTTGGGGATTGAAGGAAAGTTCTGATATTTGGTTCTTAGTATATGATGATAACAAGAAATATGTATAACATAATTCTCCCCAAAGCATTAAGCTAGAGGGATAGGATAGGTGAAGGCATTGTTAGAACAAGTTATAACTTCAAGGCAAGATTTCATTGATTGAAGATCTTCATCAACTTAGCTCATCCTGGAGTACATCAATACTTTGATTCAAATTCAAATGACTCTCAACATGGATGCAAACCAATACAAAGCATATCGATTTAAAATACAGACAATCATGGCCACTAGAATACAATGTATATCCATGTGAATAAGACTCAAACTTGGACATAGCTACCCAACATACAATGTATATCTATGTCATACAAACACAAATTTGAGCATAGCCATGACCATACAAATGTGGATCCATGCTAGGACTTCATACAAATACTCCATCACAACTTGGGGAAAGCAATGAACGCTTAACAGATACCCAAGATCTTCATCTCTTCTTCAACAAAGTACGATCCTATCCATGTGATTGCAATGTCTTGATGTCAAACGTGGTAGAAACCACTTGATTACCAGTTGATGATGAAAACTGTTAATAAGTGTGAAGGAGATCACCATTGATGATTCCCAAGGTACCCTGGTACAATCTTTTGAATGTGAATAGATGATCTGATGTCGAAAAATCGGTTGAATATTTCGATTAAAGGTAAATGATGTAAACCTATGTTGAAAGTGAGAGGTTCTGTCATTGACGCATACATGTATGAAGGTACTACTTTGTTTCTAAGACTAATTCCTCGATGATGAGATGGAGTTGACAGGAATAGTATCGTCAAAGGAGGGTCATGATGAATCCCACATCAATGACACGAAACTCGAAACAAAGTTCTAGAATTTGAGTATGATGTAACCATAGGACTGACTCAAAGGTAACTGACACAAAGGTAGTTTTAACTACATATGCAAATTCTCAACATGGTTTCCTTTGAACATAGGGAGACATGACCTTAGATTTGGAAACATTGAATTGACGAGGTGGATACCAAGAAATAATGCGAAGATGGAAAATGCATTCTTTGAAAGACTCAAAGGAGTGGCATGACTCATGAAAATGGATCAACTCGGAAGCAAGTTGAATACCCAATTGACTGAATGAAATGCAAACAAGTGCCATGTTCAAAGGTGACTACAAAATTACCATTATGGTAAATGAAATATGGTTCCCTTCCCTTACTTTCCCCATCATGATTGATGAGTGCCTCTTTTCATTTTTATGAGTTCAAAGAGGGCAACAAACACTCGTTGTAGTTTATCCTGAGATAAGTCCATTCTCACATATTTTACGAACCTGAGAAAGGAGGGGTTCGTTCCCAAAAAGGTTCTTTAGTGTTTAATTTAACGAGTCCATTGAAAGTAAACTCGGTATCATTCACGTTTAGAGAGTCTGAATGAAACATAAGAAGAATCCAAAAAGTCCTTTTTCATATGATTTAGTCCCCGAGGCCCAAAAAAGTATAAAAATACCTTAGAGAACTCTTCTAGTCAATGATTAGAGTATTCCTTTTTCATAATTTAGTCAATCCGAACCAAAAAAGGGGTAAAATACCGTCAAAATTAAGACGTCTCTTCAAGTCCTTTTTATGAGTGTGAAGAAGACAAGTTCACTCGGCGATCTTTTCACATTTTAGGTGTCTAAAAAGAGCTTAAAGAAGACTCCATTTAGGGTTTCTTTTCATGAAATGAAGTTTAATGAGCCTGGAAAAGAAATAAATTTTGACTCGGAAATTTAGTACTAGGTTTAACAAGCATGACTAAGATTTTGAAAATAACGCTCAAGAGCTTTTTCCATTTTGTGTAAGGATGAAAAAGTAAAAAACAAACTCATACGTAACAAAAAATCTAGCTTCTCTATGCCCTGCAAACTTCCAAATGTCCATTAGACTCCAAAAATATTAAAATCTATGCTTTATAAGCTATTTAAGGGTAAATATTTAATAAAATCACTATAACAAATCCTAGAATTAGCGTCCCTTTTTAGTGTATTTTTTTTTACATTGAGTGGTCAAACTGGACGCTAAATGGGACACGTCATGGACAAAACTTAAAGCGTCTCAAAAAACATATTTTTTTGCTTCCTAGATAGCATCCTTTATGGCGTCCAAAATAGCGTCTATTTTTTTGCTTACAGAATAACGTCCAACCTTGCTTCCTAAACAACGTCGAGGTTTGCTTCCTAAATAACATCCTATTTTGCTTCCTAGTGAGTGTCCACTTTTGATTCTTAAATGACATCCATGTTAGCACCATATTTGCATCCTTAATAGCACCATGTTAGCATCCAAATTAGCATCCAATATTGCATCCATTTTTGCTACCACTTTAGCATCTCATTTTGCACCATGCTTTACTTCCAAATATGTGCCAATTTTCACTTCCAAATTTACACCAATTTTTGCTTCCTTTTTTGCATCGTGTTTTGCTACCAAAATGATGCCAAATATTTCTTCTATTGTTGCACCATATTTTGCTTCCTATGTAGCGCCATGTTTTGCATCCAAAGTAATGTCTTATTTTGCTACCATATCAATGCCATGTTTGGCTTCATCATTAGCGCCATGTGTTGCATCCTTTTTGATGTCTAGTTTCGTGTCTTATTTTTATACCATATCAACTCCATGTTTGGCTTCATCATTAATGCCATGTGTTGCATCCTTTTTAATGCCTAGTTTCGCATCTCTCATTTTTTGGTCTCTAATTTAGTCGTTTTTAGTAATTTTATATATGAATTTTGATAATTTTGTTTGGTCACTTATCTCTCATTGTTTGGTCACTTATCTCTTATTTGTTGGTTACTAATTTAGTTGTTTTTAACCGATATTATAATATCATTAGGGCATGGAGGAATCGAACCACCAACCTCCTGCTTGTAAGGCAGACGCTCTTCTATTGAGCTAGCACCCTTTAAGAATTTGGAAACCTAACTTCATTAGAGGAAATTTCAACTCAAAATGGGCCTTTTAACTTGTATTCAAATTCCATGTCATCATGTGTTAGCCAATGAAATTGCTTTAAATTTGAAATACTGTATAGGTCTTAAACACTTTTTTAATATAAATTTGGGGATAGATATCATAAAAAAACTACTTTTTTTGTTTGTAATTTTGACATATCTCCCTGTGTTTTTACTCAAATTTCGATCGGGAGAGCTCGTTGGATGCGAAATTGAATTCCGCATCCAACGAGTACCCACTCGGCATACTTTTGACGGACCCTGCTACCCCAAAAACAAGAAATACATGAAAAATGGAATGATGACATCATCATTCTATTTTTTCAGGTATTTCTTGTTTTTGGGGTAGCGGGGTCCATCAAAAGTATTCCAAGTGAGTGCTCGTTGGATGCGAAATTCAATTCCGTATCCAACAAGCTCTCCTGATCGAAATTTGAGTAAAAACAAAGGGAGATATGTCAAAAATACAAACAAAAAGGTAGCTTTTTTCTTTTCTTCCTCCAAAATTAATAAATATTATTTTATTATTTTAACTATTATTTTATTAGTTCATTTTAGGAGGCCCATTTTGAGTTGAAATTTCCTCTAATGACAGAGTCCTCTATAATGATAAAAAGGATCAATACACAACTTTGAAAAATTATGATAGATTGTATAAGTTCACAATATATGATCAAGAAGGTTATGAAATCCATAAACCTTTTTCTAGGAATTTTGAACAAAACTAAAGAAATTGGCTTAATGGGATTGCAAAAATCACGATTCCCTAGCAACCATTATGTTTTTTAAGGTTTGATATTTAATCATACTCCATTAAGAGACCCATGATAAGAGGACATGAAGACACATCCTTAAATGAGAATAAAATCATATTCAAGAAAAATAATCATTGTTTAAACCATATTGCAATAAGAGTTTCAGTTTTCAGATATGGGTTTTCTATTTTATCTAAGGTTTCTCCTTGTGGTGGTGCTATATCTGTTGATTTTTTCCTTTTGTAAAAAGCTCCGTTTTCAATGTTTTATAACTAAAAAGAAAAAGCATGTTCCAAAAAAAGTTATTAATATAATGAATAGGGCTCCTATCATGTCCCACAGTCCCACTCTTATATAAATTCTAAACAGAGTAAATTCTAATGGGGCTGCTTTCATTGCCATGCGAATATTGATACATTTTGCAGTCTCTACTTTTACATATGCCATATTTCAAAATACCCATAGGTTTAACAAATTTATCCTTCGAGGGAAAATTATCAGGTTGAACCAGGAGCTAGCCTGCATAGCCATTACTCCCATAGTTCTGCACTGCATATTTTTAATTGTTTCCTTTAAAACTTGACTAAAATGTATTGTTTAAGTTTTCCAATCTCTCGTGTGTGGGAATTCATGGGGTTGATACTGTGTGCTCGTATCATAGTGCCAAAAAGTCCAGAGTAAATATTCTACCAAAATTGTATGGAACTTCTACCCAGCATCAATCATTTTTTACACTTACCATTCAGGTGGATAATTCCATATGCAATCATGGAACCCTGGTTGTTAAATATTCCATTGACCTCACCTATGAACCAAGGACCAATGGTTGAACAAAGACTCTAATTAACCTAAATTTACACTTCAATCCAATGTATCTTTTAATTTATAAAACTACTGCCTTTGCTATATAGAATCAAGTTCAACCTTTGGTAATGGTTTCCTAAAATTGCCTTAATATATTGTGATGTGGAGCATCTAGAACCCTCACTTCCACGACATGAACTACTCGTCATGACAAGTGTTGCTCTATACCATGCATCATTGGTGCCAAATAGAAACATAGCAGCCTTGCATGCTATTAAAGGTCCATGTTCCCTTATTATGACATCTATTAAAGAAGACAGTGCAGTGGAAGCAGCGGGGGCAATTATGCTCAAGAGCATTTGCAGAAGACTATGCTTAGAGGAGGGTCTTTGCACCATTCAAAACATTTTATTATCATCAGTTTCTTGCAAAAGAAAAGAAAATAAGTCAAACATACCATGTTTAACTAAGATCATTTCATAATTCCAAGTTTTGTTATTGCCCCAACATCATCGCAGAATTTGAATAAAGTATAGACTTACCAGAGAATCAGGGCTTGAAAAAGCATTTAGAAGCCAAGAAGATTAGGTATGATACTCAGCAGCACGCTTGATTCCTGAATCAGAATAACATATGGCCTTCCCAAGAAGAGAAGAAAATGTTAATCATGCTAAATACTATGATATAAAAGACATTGTTGCATATACAATGCTTGAAACCTTTAGTGAATGTCAGCTCCAAAATATGGAAAAAGTAATCTATCTGATTACTTCTGGACTCATGGAAGGGAACAAAGTTCCCAATTGACAGACATCTAAAACATTTACTAGAGAAGTTACATTTGAATTCACAAGGATTACATCGATAGCCACTCATACAAGCTGATTGAGATTATACAACATGAAAATAGATCTACAGAACTAATCTGTCCTCAAATCAAGAGGGAATGGAATTTCAGAATTAATGTGTGCATACCATAAACCTCCCATTGTTACAAAAGGACAATCAATGAAATTCAAAATTTCTTTCCTTTCTCATCGAAACATTGACAATCATATAGGGGCATGCACATGTGAAGATTGCCAAGATAGGTTACCACACTACTAGATTTCGATCCAAAATCCGACGGTTTTTTCCGACGGCGCGCGGATTTTTTATTTTAACAGTGCCAAAAATCAGGAAGATAATTTTTTTTTTGTAATGATGGCGATTAGCGTCGCTTAAGCGACGGCTAGGCTTTCAAGCGTCGCTTAAGCGACGTCTCTCCTCCTAAGCGTCGCTTAAACGACGGCTATCCTCCTCTAAGCGT
>LPNX010283394.1:34176-49173 GCA_001517045.1 Pseudotsuga menziesii | reverse complement strand
CACTTGCTCTCCAAAACCCTAGATAGGGAAAATCAACAAAACCCTAGATAGGGTGCAAATCAACAAAACCCTAGCTACACCAAGGAGCTACACTATGCATACATATACATATTATTTACCCATACATATTCTTAGAGGAAGGATATGTAACTATTTAAACTGCAATTGCAATGCTGTAAATAGAATAACATAAGGTTCATAGAGGATATAGTCTTATTCATGAATGACTATTGGGTTTTAACGAAGGTTTATACGTAACATTTCTTGAAGGGTCAATGTAACCATATACATATTATTTACCCATTACTCTTCTTGCCATTGTTTTATCCTTTTTTACATCCATATGTATTCTTATACTAATCTTGAATGTAGAACTCTTCTTGATACAATTACCTTTTTATATCTTCTTTATCCTTGCTTAAACTCACTCTCTCTCCCTCTCCCCATACATATAGGTATCAATAGATATTAAGTCTACTTGATCTATTTATTTAGTTATTTATGTCGCATGAGTACAAGTACATTTACAATTCCTTTTTAATTACGAGATTACATTAGCACACCTATCACTCAATATTAGCAACCCTAAATATTTTATTTATATAGACATAGCATTCCTTTTAAAACCTCTTCTCTATACCTTGTCTTTCACGTTTATTGTTTCTCATCTATTTATTAGGTCTTACCTCCTAATATCTTAATGTGTTAACTTATAATATTGTTTATGCTCAGCGAGTATAGGTTTACTCACTATACCTTTATTTGAGATTGATTACCATTACTACTTTCACACCAAATAAAGTTACAACCTACACCCTACCATAACCAATTAGCTTCGTGGTATGCTAAACAATGCTAACCCCATGGGCTCATCTATACATCATCATATCCTTTCTCCAACATTTGTATATTCATATTCATCTTCCGTATACTTACACCAACAATACCACTCATCGTCACTTTATACATATTACATGTTATCAACTAAAGTATGAATAGTTTACTAGCTTGTATCCCCCACCTCTCTCCAATCCTATCTATGGTATTATAATACATTTTGAGATTCAATTCTACATTGTTAATGTGAAAGACACTTCCACAAGTTCATGGACATTCCACACGTTAAAGTCATAAACAATTTATTTAACATAAGGTTTTGTGATTCTCTTGTCTATAAACATTTTTAGGTGGCAATTTTATCATAATTTAAGTTGGAAATGATGTTATTATAGGTGAAATATAATCCTATTAAAATATTCATAAAATGTGATCAAACATGTCTACTAGCCATAGTAACACAAAACACATGTTTATCTCCTTCATTTTTTTCTCATGACTAAGTTTTCTTAATAGTCGAATAATGGGGTTAATCTACCCGATGCTTTCCATTTAGATCTTGTAACAAATTTTTACTCTCATCAACCATAACTTATCTTAACTTTAATCTCTTCTTATTAATATTTAACTTATTGATTATACTTCCTAAGAAATCTCAATTAATGTTATTAATTTATCTAGAAACTTAGCGATCAACAATTATCTTTAATTATACCAATGATCTTAATTATAAAGAGTTTAATTTATACTAAATAAGCAACTTAGTTAATGAACATGAAGGCCTCCTCATTATCTTGTCCTAAAGATTTAAATAGTTAAATGTAAATAACATTATGATAATTTCAAATAATCAAAAAAACATTTTAGTTGTTTCAAATAATTAAATTAAACATTTTAGTAATTCCTAATAATCAAATTATAATAGTTTAATAGTTTTAATTAATTAAATTTAAAATTTTCAAATAGTTTTAAATAATCAATTTAAAACATGTTAATAATATGAAATAAGTAAATTAAAACATATTAGTGAGTGGACCCTATATCTACATAATCACTTTCCTTGTAACACTTTGTAAAATGTAAGATAAGTTAATAATTATTAATTTCTCATGAATTAAGAATATTTGTATACATAGATATTTTTATGCAACTCCAATTCTCATACTACAATTAAAATTTCAATGCATTCAACTTCATCCATTCGGTGATGTATTGAATTTAAAATTTCAATCCTTTCCGTGATATAATAAATTAAAATTCGAATATCTTATTTATTAATTATCATACATAATATCCAAATATATACTCAAATTTATATTCCTATTATCATACATATTGTCCACAGATATTCTACAATTTATATCTATATTATGGACTGCTGATTGAACCATACTTGTCTGCACTAATCAATAAATGGATGGTGCATTTTTATTCAATTTAAACTTTATATACAATAATAACAAGTATAAACAATTATTTGATTTTAAGTATAATTAATTCATTATTATATTGCTAGTTGCATAGTATATTTATTTCCTAAAAGTTGAAGGTTATATTATTATTATATATCTTTTTCATTTTGTCATTAATGATTTGGCTAAAGCATCATTCTATATATTTACATATATATATTTTTTTATCAAAAAGAATTTTCACACTAATAACACCTGGTAGCACATTGTATTAACTTTTCCAAATTTCACGGTCGCCTAAAAAAAAAATACTGCCTGCAAGATGGGATACTAGATACTACTCTAGCGGCCAGTGATTTATAGAAGGGATAGTTCAAGTGGAATGATAGAGCAGAATCTCAATAAGCAGATTACCATTAATAATATATAAAAATTGAAAATATATATAAACCCCAATAATCTTAGCACATTTTAATAATCTTAGATGTTTTTCGCCTGGACAGTTATTTTTGTGCAAGATGCTATGCAATGGACATAAAGGGCATGTTAGGAAGATCCAATACTTTTATTATGGTACGCCTTTTGCTACATATTTAAAATTAAAAATATTTTTCTACATATTTGATACCACTTTATTTTTCTTCGTAAAGAAACTCCAATATGATGCTATTAAATGATTGTTTATTAAATCTGATGCTCAAAAATTTGTCAGTTTCATTATATAGGGTTTCCAGGTGCAGCATGTTTATTTAATTTGGGGTATTCCATACTAATCCAGTTTTAAGTGATCATTCCCGCTTTCAGATTTAAATAGAATTCATCGATTTTCTTTTTCCCTACCGCATGGGGCGTAGTGGGTCAAACAAAACAAAACAAAAAAGATGGCCTAAACAAAGCACGTATCCCCGCAAATTCCCCTACCTATCACCATCCCTAGTTATACTTACAACACATTTACTCGTCGTTCATACATAGCATCCATATTTTATATTATTTCTGGGGAATGCGTCAATTGTCCGTTGGATCCAGATGACTATTAATATGCGCATCTCTCAACCATCTCATTGTGCAAAATATATTTGCGATAATATATTTAGTGAGTCAAATATAATTAGGGTGATTATATATATATTCATTATATATATTAAGAAATTCAAATCATAAACTCTGTGATTGCTAACGGACCCTAACCTAAAGGTGATTGCACACGTTTAAACAAGAAGATACCAAGTGGACGCATTGTGGGATGGTTGGCTGGGCTCTCCTTTAGTGCTATCGACACTAAATTTACCCTAACCTATCACTATGAGCACCTGTACCAAGCCATCCTTGCATGAAGGCCATGTGGACAATCGCATGATGCTCATGCTGCATGAAGTTTACGCGCCAGTCCTCCAAGAGCCCAAAACTGAAGGAAGGATTACCACAACTTGTTGCCCCTCCAAATAGATTTAATTTTGCAACAAATTTTTTTTTCTTTCTGCCACCATCAAGGCTGAATGGATTTCAATGGCAAGCGAGATATCTTGGCTACACAATAGTTTGCAGGAATTTAAGATTTTAGATTTTCATATGCGGATTAGCCATCACAAATTGTACGAGACATAGAGATGGGTACAGCCGAAGGATGTATGGGAGTATCGAACATCCTAGATATGTGGGAAGGTTGAGCTAGAAATGGTAAAACACTTTTTGATGCACTGTGCAGCCTATGCCCACATTAGATAGGCGTCAAAAGCTCAAATCAGCTACCAGGAAGAAGTTTTTCAGGAAGAAACAGTAGGGACTACAACAACTGTGGCAGTGAGAATGATGAAGGTCAGAGAAAAGATTCAGAGACCAGCAAATTAATAATAGGCAAATGATTAGAGCGAGGCAAAAGGAGGTGACATCCGGATGAGTCCATTGCTTCTTTCTTTTCCTTGTTGCAATATTTTTCTGCAACTTTTTAGCATAAATTGACTAAACTAGAGGATTTTCACGCGGCCTAGAAAAAAAGCTATGCATGTAAACATCTTGGCCTCGTGGATGGCTTCGTAAAATTTATACTCTACTCCTCTCTTAAAATTTTAAATTATTGTTAGAGGAATATCATTTGAACTATTACTCCAAATCCCTAAAATGTCAGAAAGAAACATACGTAGATAGAATGAAATTATATTAAAGTTCAGCGATTGATTCTGGTGAGCCCCGCTCCGATAATTTTGCAAACAGGTCATTGGGAATGTTAAAGACAATACTGCATCCCACTAGGCAGAAGAGATTAACGAACGTGGCTGTAATTCACTTGAAGAGTCATGGAATGTGTTTTGAAATAGCATGTTATAAGAATAAAGTGCTGTCATGGCGGTTAGGAGTGTAAGTTTCGATAACTGTTTAATCCATAAGTGTAAGTTTTCAATAATTCTTCAGCTTTTCCAAAGATACTAATGTTATCATTTCAATGAATTTCACTGAACCATTAAAATTCTTGATGAAAATCGCTCTAATTTTGTATAAATATATCCTCATAATAAGGTGCATGGTGGCTCAAAGTGCAGGCTTCAGGCCCCGGCTTCCACTCACAGGTTTAATGTGCAATATTTTTACTGACCTGGGTGGTCACGTGAACCCAACTTGCCCTCTAGGTTGGGATTGAGTTCTGCGACTCTCTGCAGAAGCTATGGTGAAATGAGACTCTATGCAGCAGCTATGGTGAAATCTGTTGGAGTTCAGTTGAGTTGTTAGGTGAAGCTGTTCTTTTTGGCTTTAATTATAGAGGACAAGGTAAAAATTTAGTAGCATTCTGTATTTACACTGTTTGTTTGTACTTATTGGTTTAAATAGGGTTCCCGTTTTGACTAGTATGATAAAAATGCTTGGTAGATTGTCTCGGTCCCATAGTTTGGTCTTTTATTTATTGTAATAATTAATAAAAAAAATATTTTCCTCGACATATATACAAAGTTATAGAGAAAGGCCTTCAGCAATATTTCCTTCTCCCATCTGGAGTAGTAGCCTAACTGCCCTCCTCTTCTCAGCGTGACCTACCTGACCCAAGAAGGAATATCTGCAAGTATGGAAACTTTGGTATCAAATCTCCCTACCGCAAATCCACTCTAACCCTCCTTCTCACATGTGGGATGACACTCAGAGAAAGAGTTGTCGAGCAATAAGGTCCCCAATAGCCAGCTGTACATCAACTCATGGCTTGGCTGCGCCCTGAGTGGGTGAAGCAAAGAGGAAAGGGGTGGTTATTACGCCTTGGGTGACCAGAGAGCAGAAACTTGCAGGCTAGGCAGCCCAATTCTTTAAATCTAGAATCCCGGTTTCCATTCAAGTCGAAATTGAGGAAATTTAGCAGAGTCTGTGAGAGCAAGTCCACGAGATGCAGATTGGTGAAGGAGTTTGATGAGCTTGTGGAGTGGGTGCAACAGCTAGGTTTGACGAGAGGTCATAAGGTAGCCTATGAACTTAGAGTTGTGACCTTCTAGGTGAAGAAGTGAATTCTCACATGGGTTCTTATGAAGAGAATTGCAAAAGATATGGAGCCGATTCGAGCGTGGAAAGACCACAATGATGATTTCCCCCCAATGCATTATACGGTGGATGTCATTGAACTTGCAACACTGCCCTAAATTATTTTAAATTGAATACTCTATTGAGTCTATTCTAAATGCCAAAATTTTATATTATCCTCTTTAGTAGCCTCCTTGGACTGTTTGAGTAATAACATCAAACTTATACTATAACTGATACAGAGAGCCAAATTCAAATATTTTCCTGTTTAGTATTTTTGTAGCTTTGTTGTATGAAGAAATGCACTGATACTGTAATTGAAATTTGTACCTATAGCCAACTTTGTTGCGGTCTATTCATCTCACAGCTGGAAATTAAAAGTCTCAGAACTGGTTGGAAGAACATATGTATTTTAGCTCACTCCGAGAGAGTTTAGAAATTGTACATGTTATACTATGAGCTAGTTTTGGATATTTCCTTTGTAATAATATTTAGGTCGTTAGTTTAGGAACACAATTGCTATCACAAACCATGTATAAGATTAGCATAAACTAGTCTAGACTCTAGATTCTATTCTTCCCGATATAGCACTGCCTGAAAGAGACAAAGTTGCAGATTTATACCAAGTGCGAAATTTTGTGACTATTATCTGGTAATGCCCTTTTGTTTTTGTTTTTGCAGGTAAATTTTTTTTTTGACTCAGGTTATGAAAGAAGAGGGTTCTGCACAGATGAGAATGCTGGGTATGCTACTAGCATTCAGCTTATGGTCTTTAGGATAATTTTTTCCTCAAAATATTCACTCATTTTATGCATTGTAACTTAGAACCTATTTATACTTTTGTAATAAATCTTCAATTTCTAGAAGCACTATACATCAATTTATTTATTTTACAGTGTGTAAAATTTTAGTTTTGATTTATCTTCCATATAATGTTTATTTTTCTCCTAGAGGGCCCCTTTAGGTTCCAGTTTTAGAACCTAGGGCTCTGATATCATCTGTAGTGCTCCACCTAACCAGTAGAGCACTGCGTCCATTTCTCTATGATGTTCTCTATCTTCAGTTGATTTTGAGTTAGTTTTTTTTTATAAAATCAAGGCATTTGAATCATATTACAGGTTTATATCCATGTTTTTTCTATTAGTTTTATAAACATATGAATGTACAAATATGAACTGTAAACATATTAATGTAGAAATATGAGCTGTACATGTTTGATAAACTTCATGATTTTTTTGTAAATTAGACAATAATACCATGTAGGAATTTAGTACCTAAATAATTGGAATTTAAATACCTGGAACCATCAGTTGTAGTAGATCCAACAGTTTGGTGTAGACCTTGTAGGCTCCTTCACCTTTCATCTTTCCATCCAATCCTTTATTTAAAAAAATGATGTCCCACCCTGCCGACCAGCTCTCATCATGTGCTGGCCCTAGGAAACCCATGGGTTTCCTAGCCCCCAAGCCCATAGACCAATAATATCAAGAGTAGCTTCCTTTCCATTCTATATCTTTCTTCGTTTCCACCCATTTCTCAATCATTTACAGATATTTTAGTCCTTGAGTTATACCCCTCCTCAAGTTCTTCCTCATTTTTCCCTCATGCAAAGCCTAATTTCCCAAATAAATCCCACCTCCCATCTCCCTCTGATACCTCTCCTAAAATACCCATTTTCTTCCTACTTTCTTCCACCTTACTCCACCGCCTTTCCCCCAAAACACTTCATTCACCTACCTCTTTCAGTTTTCGATGCTAGTAAATTATTATAATCATGAATATACATTTATTCATTCAATTGTCCTTATCTCGAGCATCCGAATAGTTAAGGTTATTTAAGTTGAATTGAATAAGTTGGTTTTCTGGAATTTATTAATTCTTGGAATGTTCACCACCGGTCCCTCACGGGATGGCCGTTTAATAGCTAGTCTTATTCAAATCAATTATGTTGAATAAAATAATAATTTAGTAATTATCTTGTGTACAGGTGAGTATCTTAGTTGTCTTACTTGATGTGGAATCCGATGCTAGTAGTCATATTAATAAGTATTATTATAAACTCAATCATGTCATATCTTGATGTTCATATTCCATAGTTCAATATACACGTTTAACCTACACGGAATCATTTGGTGTATTTGATTAATATTTATTTTACTCGAGTTATTTCCACTTGGGTTTAATTGAACAATTGACTACATTTACCACAAGAGCGTAATAATAACAAAAATAATAATAATAATTGTTTAATTAATTAATTGACTATGTTTAACACAAGATCTTAATAATCATAATAATAATATAAATAATTGTCTAATTAAACTATCGGTAATGTTTACCACAAGAGGCACTATTAATAATAATAATAATAATAATAATAATAATAATAATAACTCCATTAATAATAATTACAATTAAAGACATTTTATAGTTGTTTGTTTTTAATCACAAGTATCATAGTCATGAGCATGCTATCTCTAGATTCATAATCAAAGCACCGTTATGGGTTTAAACAACCCTGAAAATTTTGTTAATGTAAATGAACAATGTTTTAAGTCTACACACGACAACTTTCTAAGGATTATTCTAGTTTATGACACTTGATCAGTTACGTATTACAGTGTTCACCTATCATTAATGAATATGTTAACTTAACGTTCATTATTTCATTAACATATTTACCTATGAAAACCTATACCATTATTGATCGTGTTAAGTATTGGTATGCCGATATTGGTATATGTGTGCAAAGTGTGCATGCATGGCTAGTGCATGCATAGATCATACATGTACTATAAGAAAACATCATATATCCTATATATAAATAATAATAATAATAATAATAACAAAATAACAATGATTCACATAGATAGGACATTCATGGATACAAGACATAACAATCGCAAATACCTAACCGGATTAACATACAAACATGTACTCTTTTCATCATCATCAATCATTAATTATTAATGAATTAAGCTATAAAATCATTATATTTTCAGATTCATTACTCAATCAATTATTTTCAAGGAAGAGATACCTACTACTACTAATCTTGGTGTCGCAGATCCCCCCTCACCCAACATAGTACTAGCTATAACATCCTCCCATCCTAACCTACGTCTACACCCTCCCTATCCTTCTTTTGCTAGTATAGAAGTGGATGTCGGCTTCACCGACCTGACCACATAAGAACCTAAAAGCGATAGCATCAGCTGAATAGCGGACCTAGCCTCTCCTAGCAGGCATCTGACCATCGTCATCACAACAACATGGGGAGTATGTCTTAGCACAGCCCTCCCACAACCTTGGGTATCATAAAAACATAGGGTGGAACACATCCATCCCTCTCAACATCCTGGGTCTATATAACCTATCAAAAACATACTTTGCTGCTATCGAGATTATTGGTCTGTGTCATCATATCATCAATTTTTGTAATCAAGGCTCTTCTGCAGAAATAGGTACTATACCACACTTCATATAAAGTATCCATTTATTGCATAGCCCATGTGTCCTGCAAATTAGTACTTTGAAAACATACATTCATAACAATATCTCCATTCAATCATCAGTTTGTGCATATTATCAAAAACATTTCCTTTCATTGTATAAATCATTAAATTGATCATATCATGGGTCGATATCCATGTACCACATCATATATATTATATTTATCAATGATGACAATTAAACATACACTGTCTTTATGAACAAAGGAATATCGTGATAACTATAACATAGTAACCTCACAAACATAATCATAACATCACAATCAATGTATCAACATAAGCATAGTAACATCTTAGACATAGTAGCAACATCTATCATGTCATAAATATGGTTTACTCAGTCGAACTAAGTCCCACATTTACTAAGAAAATAAAATGCAACATGTCGATATGTCTAGTCAAATATGGGCATTACACTCTAGGAAGAAAAATAGGACGTTATTTAGGAAGCAAAGTTGGACACTATAATGGAAGCACAAAAATAGATGATATTTTGAACATCATAAAGGATGCTATCTAGGAAGAAAAAAAATGTGTTTTTTTAGATGCTTTATTGTTGATGACGTGCCCATTCAGACTCTAGTTTAACCACTCAACGTAAAAAAAATAGACTAAAAAGAGATGCTAAATGAGACGCTAATTCGAGGATTTGTTGTAGTGTCTAATCTCCAATGAACTAGAATAGATAACCATCTTAATAAAATTGTTAATAAATAATTATTATTTTAAAAATATTATATTATAAAATTTCATGTTAATAAATATAATTTTCTTCTCACTATTTTAATGATATTTAAGAACCTTTATTAAAACATCACAATTGGATGTTATAAAAAGGAAAAAAAAATTCAAATTAAAAAAAAAAATTAAACTATGACTTTCCAGTCTCTTGTCTATGTTGAAATATACTATATAACCAAAAAAAATTACTAGATAACAACTTTGTTAATGAAATTACTAATAAATATTTATTATTTTAAAAATATTAAATTATAAAATTTCATATTTAAAAGTATAAATTTGTTTTAACTATGTTAATAATATTTAAGTAATTTGATATTATATAAATGAAACAAACTTCAAATTAAAATAAAACATTAGAAGGAGAAAAACCTTATCGATTTATTTATTATCAATAATATATATAAAAAATTATTCTTGAAAAATAACGAGTGTGTGAGCCTTAGATGGAACGAATCCAAATTGCATGTTCATTTTCGATTATATTTATCGTTACTTATATGGTATATAGTGAACAAAATCGACATTGGAGACCCTCTATTTACTCTGTAATATCCCGAATGTTCGACCTAACATTAATAGGCATGAGCCTATTGATTATGATGTGATCTTGATAGTTTATTTTGAAATATTGTATCGAGGACCCCACTGCATATGAACATGATGATTTGTTTTATATATTGGGCATATGCCAATTATTGATCATATATATATATATATATATGCTTCTTTGTGTTGGGAGTGGACCCTGAAGCACATGATTGGTGAGATGTTTTGTGTTGAGTGAGAAGCTCTGGAGAACATGTGTAATTAATGTTTTGTGTTGAGGGAGGAGCTTTGGAGCACATGGGAAATTAATATTTTGTGTTGAGAAAGAACCTCTGGAGCACATGAGTACTTACATTTGTGTTGAGCGAGAATCTTTGGAACACATGAAAAGGTAATTGGAAGTGTTGGGCATAAGCCCTAGATCCTTCCATGTTGATGTTGAGCATAATCTTTGGAGCATTGGATCCTTGGCCATTGTATCCTTAAGTGTATCCTATAACTACATCCTAGCATTAGTGTTGAGAGAAGAGCTCTAGAATTGCACTAAGTTTGTAACTCCCTATTAAGCATTGAGTATGGGCTCTGGTAAGCGCTAGGGGTTACTGAAAATAATTTAATAAATTATGCGTGAAAACAACCAAAGAAAAATATTGATCTCATCGGACTTATTTATAAGTGATTAAATTAAATTTTGAATTTCTATATTCTCATCAAGTACTTAAGAACTATCATGTTATACAAGGGAATCCAACATGCAAGGATGTTTAGAGTTGCCTAGCCTAGTGTTAGGATTATTAATCCTCCCTTGTCCAAATTTGGTCATATGTCTAATTTGGGAGTCATGTCTAAATTGGGAGTTCATCCAGTCTATTTATAGTCATTAACACCATTGGGTCCACTTGACCTAATTGGGGCACATGTTTCAGTTACTAAAGTGTGGGGAACACTAATTGAGGCTCACTACCACTTATTGGACTTGATTGCATAAGTTCAGGAGACTCCTAGACCAGTCCCTACAATTTACGAAGCCAATAGGAGTGCCGAAACCAACCAAAGTCAGTTCACTTCAGTTAATGACTAGTCAAGCTAAGTTAGGAGTCATTTACATTCAATTCTAGTCCTCCACATTCAGTTAGCACTAGGTTTACTTGACTGCACACATGTGGGGCACATTGCTCACCTACCACAGTAAGTTAACCTTAGTCAACACTGAATGTAACACTTGAGTTGTGTTTTAGAGCTCCGCTGAACTCCGGTTATGGTTTAGACAAGGTTAGTTAACCACTGAGTCCTCCGATAATGATTTAGACAAGGTCTTGGTTACCTACAGTCAAGTAGAGTCTAATCATTTCGAACTTCCTCATGTGGATTCGAATTGCTTGTGGCTATTAAATCCATTTCACTTCATTGTAATTATCATCAAATTACTTTTTTGATTAATGAAAGCATTCACAACTGAAAGCCTTTTGCACTGTTTCATTCTTCAATTGCCGAGTAAATTGTGAGATCTTCTTTGTGAGTTGTGTATTTGTCTACAGATATATATGCTCAAATTTACATGGTATCAGAGCATCGGTGGACAAGACTCCTATCCTCCTTAGATCTT
This sequence comes from Pseudotsuga menziesii, assembly GCA_001517045.1. Classification (NCBI taxonomy): domain Eukaryota; kingdom Viridiplantae; phylum Streptophyta; class Pinopsida; order Pinales; family Pinaceae; genus Pseudotsuga; species Pseudotsuga menziesii. The sequence continues at coordinate 37,018 of LPNX010283394.1, read as the reverse complement.
TAGCCAGATCATTTTTTTTCAGTACTACACCAGAAGCGGAGAATTTACCACTTAATATCCCAAGTTAAGAAATTGTTGATCAAGCTTGCTTGATCAACTACACTGGGTGTGAAGGAAATTCCAAAAGTGCAGACTATCAACCTTACTTTGTATGTTTGATTATGTGACGAGTTATCAACTTCTGTTACAGCATTCGCTACAAGCATCCCTTTCTTCTCACTGCATTCACTACAACAGCTCAGTTCTTCCTATTACATTTGAAATGGCTCATCAAATAGAGCTTCTCACTCCCTTCAACTATCACCAGTGGAAGGATGACATGATAGTATTGCTCCACACCAAGCATCTCTTCAGAGTCATAGAAGAAACTGAGGAAGAGCTAGAATCAGATAAAGAGAAAGCTAAGTACATGAACAGGCTTGATGAAGCCATTAGTCTCATGCTCTCCTCAGTCTCTAGAGATCTTCGATTTCGCATCGAAGACTTGGACACTCCCAAGGAGGTTTGGGACAAGCTTGCTTCCTTATTTAATAAGCATGATGAGATGAGGATCCATCAGCTAGAAAATGATTTGATTACTCTCAATCCATCCAATTTTGAATCTCTAAATGAATTTTTCTCAAAGTTCAAGAACCTGATATATTAGTTGAAGCAATGCAAAGTGAAGAAGGATGAAGATCAGCTCATCCTTGCCATTCTCACAAAGCTCAATGCAGACTACTCATTCTTTGTATCCACCTTCCAAACAGTAAGGCTCACTAAACCACTTATACTATGAAACAAGAACTTTATACTAATAACGAGAAATCTAGGCATAAAAACATTGATTTTTGCAAAAAAAAACACCAAAAAAACCTGCAAATAGAAAAGTGTTGATACCAATATGTTAATGTATATGTAACTTCGGAATGTATTCTTCTATGTATCTTATGTATTGTAACCCGATGTTTATTCCAGGATGTTTCTATTATGTATTTGAGTCATGTGGTCATGCCCCGATGTTCTGATCGGGAGGATTAATAATGTAATCAAGTCATATCAATTCATTAGGTAAGTCCCCACAGTTTCGGGGCACTCGAGTTATTATACACTAATTAAGGTGTAGGCTCGAGTAGTAATTGTTAGGTTGATCCTATGTGTGAAAATTCAATTCAAGTGAACGGATGAATATAAATAGAGAGTGAGAGTCTCTCTATTTATCACTTGTGAAATACATCACTTGCTCTCTCAAGTGTGGCGCACTACTGAAGAAGGAAATTTTGGGACTAGAGAGAAGACAGAAGACTACTGCTGTTTTGGGAGATCTCTTATTGTTTTGGTGCTGATTCTATCTTAGAGGAAGTTGCAAGGTTTTCTCCTTTATGGTTTCCCCGGGGAAAATCTCTTTGTGTCTCTTGTCTCTTGTGATGTGCTTATGTTTTATTGTTGTGCTTGTTATTCTCTCAGTGAAAAGATCCTAAGATCATAATGCTAGCTTAATGTGATGAAAACCTAACATGGTATCAGAGCTAACCTGAGAAGAAGACATTGTGCAGCTACAGGAACTAGGGCTTCCTATTTTGTGAATCTTCCTCCACATATTTTCAGCAAAAGTATGCTAGGATGACTCTCCATTGAAGGGTGCATCTTTCTATCGATGCGGAATTCAATTTCAAGCATTTTTAGTTTCGATGTGGAAATTAGGGCTTTCTACAGAAGAGGAATTTTTGAGTGAGACCAGAATAGGATTTTATCCTCATCAAAACCAAAGTTTAGAGACCTGGATCAAGAAATATGGTTGGGTGAAACTCCAGGAAAGTCAAACCCTAGTTTGACCCTGAGCTAGGAAAAACCCTAAATACTAAAACTGCTAAGTTTTGGTATAGTGGCTATATCCCGATATTGGCGAAGTATCAAAAGCTGAAAATTTCCGAGACCAAAGATAAAATCCTTATGAACAATGTGTCCAAAAATTAGCCTTATATTCGCTGTATTCTGGGAGATATGATCTCTCCAAGTTAGGATTCCAGCCTCTTCTAGAATTCATCCCTAAATAGGACATCTAGGGAGATCTACAATATCTTGGGATACAGAGGTCCAAATGGAATTCCTGAAGATGTTCCAGAAAGGGCACAGATTTTAATTTTGGTGGTATGAATATCAGACTCAGAAGATGAACCAGTGAAATGTGGCATTCCGTACAACTTCACTATTTTGAACAGTCCTGTAACAGGTCACCTTGGGAAAAGGATCATAAATCCAAAATGGTGAAATAAATTCTGATGAAACCTATGTTTTTATATTAGGGACATGTGAGGTTACCTCAGTGAAAAATTTCAGACACAGAGCATCAGTAATTTCAGAGATATCACATAAACAGTAACAGGCATTTCTGCAGAAGAAATCAGAAAATTAGGGCTTCCTGTTCTGGGAGCTTCCCTCCACTATTTTCAAAAAAGGTGTACATTGGACAGCTCCATTTGAAGAGATATATATGCTTGTCCAATCAGATCTGAAAGATTCCAAGTTTTGAAAATTAGGTTTTCTACGACAAACCCTAGATCAGCGAACTCCGGGACAATGATGGACACCTCAAATTGGTAAGATCTAATCCTTTGCTATTTCCATTTGAGGTTATCATTTCAATATGATATATCACATCAGCTTGGTGACAAGCTTGTGGAATTTTACAACTTCCAAGCATAGAAGTATTTGATCTCTCTGAAGAAAATAGATTGGACACCTACATGAGTATAGAGGTTCCAGTTTTAGAGGGAGACGAGGTTAAGAAGCCTTTCACAAGAAAAAACTTGGTCAAGGCCAAAGAAGAAATCGTGCTCATGCTGCAGAGGATGATGTACCA
>LPNX010283394.1:18496-33936 GCA_001517045.1 Pseudotsuga menziesii | reverse complement strand
AGGGTCATCCAGAACAAGCCTTGATCCATGATACGGTAGAGCCAAATGAGCTTTGGCATAGAAGGCTTGTACATGTGCACTACAGAGCACTACCTATTGCAAGCAAAGCTGTTGAAGGACTTCCAGAATTCCAAGAAAAGCATGTTGGAGTTTGCAAAGGATGTGCAAAAGGGACGAATACAAAGAAGACATTTCCTAGAAGTGAAAGCACAGCCAAAGGCATTATAGAAATCATCCACTCCAATGTATGCGGTCCAATGTCATCAAACTCACTAAGTGGGTATGCATACTATGTTTCTTTTATTGATGATTTTTCTAGAAAGACATGGATTTACTTTATGAAAAACAAAGATGAAGTTTTCAGCAAGTTCAAGGAATTCAAAGCCTTGATCGAGAACCATACCGAAAAGAAAATCAAGACCATTCGATCAAGATAATGGTGGAGAATTCACTTCGAATGAGTTCAAAGAGCTATGCAAAGAAGTAGGGATTAAGAGGGAGTTGTCAACTCCTTATAATCCACAACAGAATGGGGTTGCAGAACGGAAGAACAGAACTATGATGGAAGCTGCAAGAGCTATGTTTCATGATCTACCTATGCATCTTTGGGATGAAGCTGCTAGAACAACAGTGTATGTACAGAACCATAGTCCACATAGAGTACTCGAGAATAAGACTCCTGAAGAAGTATTCTCCGGAAAGAAACCAGAAGTCAACCATCTTAGAATATTTGGTTGTCCCGTGTACATATATATTCCAAAAGAGAAGAGAGCAAAACTAGATCCTTAAGGAAAGAAGGGCATATTTGTGGGTTACTCTGAAAGCTCGAAGGCTTACAGAATCTACTTCCCAGGATACAAGAAGATTGACATCAGTAGGGATGTAACATTTGATGAAGACACAGATTACAACAAATCCAGAAAGAGACCTACTGAAGAACCTAAAGAAGCAGAAGCAGAAGCACCCAGGATCCGTGATACAACCATGAATGAAGAAGATGATGAAGCTGAAGGATCAAGAAGCAGTATAACCACAAAACAAATAAAGTTAAATATTCAATTGTTATTTCATGATATTGTTTTTGTTATGCATTTGTTTATATTCAGTTATTGTATTATACATGATAGGATGTTTGCATTAACGACAGTATACTACTAATATGCATGTGATGGGTAAGTAGCTCATGGTGCTATACAAATTCTCCATGGCTACTTATCTAGAATGAAACCTCTTTGCTGACATATTGGATTAGTGCACAATCTCAATGTTGTCTTGTTAGACATGGAAGGCATCTAGAAAGTTTCAGTGAGATATGGATGAATGTTGTATTGGCTAAAGTAGTTGCATGATCATATATTTATGCATAAGAACTTGCCAGTATAAATATTCCTTATGAAATGTTCTAACCATACAAATGCATTTGACTTGTAGGAAAGACCACGTACATAATCGCCTACAAGCAAAGAAGAATGAAGACTTGTTTCGAAGAACAGGTGATGACAGTTCAAAGACAAGAATAATATGACGAGTACAGTGACATCATTGATGCAGAATCTTCCAGCTATGAAGAAGCAACCAAGAAGACCAGTTCAAGAAGAATGATGTCTAGGATGCAGTATCGAGACGTGAAGAGAAGTTCATAGTTCCATCTTGCAGTAGATGGAAACATTGTGGGATACAAAGAAAGATTCGTAGCACGAGGCTTCTCATGAAAAGAAGGCCTAGACTACGAAGAGACATTTGCAGCCAGTAAGAGTTTAAACACATACATGATGAGCCCGATGAAGATCTTAACCTTTGCTACAAGGTTGAAGATGTAAGTCTATACACTAGATGATCACATAGAAGATTAGTAGCATAGGAAGCTACTTGTCACTCCAGTACAGAATGTTTCAGTGCATAGAGTACAAGAGACAGAGGGAGTATGATGCTCCATTTCAGAGGGAGTGACTACAAAATATCTTGAGGTTTGACATGATACGATAGGATGGGCATACTACTGATGACTCTAGGCTTTACTGAGAGTAAAGTGGATTCCATCCTTTTCATCAAGGTTGAAGGCAGAATACCAGTGATGCTCCTGTTATGTGTCGATGCATTACTTTCTAGGTATGGAGGTGTGGCAGAGTACAGATGGAATATTCCTTGGACAAGGGAAGTATGCAGTAGAGATCCTGAAGAGGTTCAGATGATGGACTGCATGACCACACCTATGGCATCGAACCTGAAGCTATTGAGTGATGCTTCATCAGATTCAGTTGATGCTACGATGTATCGTCAGATGATTGGGTCATTGATGTACCTGACGAACACGAGACTAGATATTTGCTTTGCTGTGAACACCTTGAGTCAGTACTTGAAAGATCTGAGAAGTGTTCACTTGATTGCTACAAAGCATATTCTGAGGTACCTAAAGAGTACAATTGATTATGGGCTCAAGTACGATGCAAATCAGAAGATTAACCTGGAGGGTTATGTTCATTCAGATTGGGCAGGCAGTGCCATCGACAGGAAGAGTACTTCAGGATGTTGCTTCAGTATGGGATCAGGTGTGATCTCTTGGTTTAGCAGGAAGCAATCCTGTGTGGCACTGAGTACAGCTGAAGCAGAGTATGTTGCAGCTTGTTCAGCTAGTTGTGAGGCAGTATGGCTGCAGAAGCTACTGTCTGATATATTCGATCTCCAGTTAGATGCTACTTGTATACATTGTGACAACCAAAGTTGCGTGAAGTTGTCAGAGAATCCAGTGTTTCATGACAGGTCGAAGCATATTGAGATCAAGTATCACTATATCAGGGATATGGTGCAGAGAGGAGTAGTGAAGCTCCTGTATGTTGCGACAGAGGAACAGATAGCTAATGTATTGACGAAGCCATTGGCTAGGCTGAAGTTTGAGTACTTCAGAGAGAGACTTGGTGTTCTCCAGATCGAGGCTTCCTCCTAGAGAAAGTGATGAGACCCATAGCCATTCTGACATGGTGAGAGGATTGGTTCCTTCCATGGTCAGATGTAAGGGCTGAGCCATTCTATCATGGTGAGAGGATTGGTTCCTTCCATGTCAGATATGAGTGCTGAGATCCATAGCCATTCTGACGAGTAGGTCAGATGTAAGGGTTGAGCCATTCTGTCATGGTGAGAGGGTTGCTCCCTTCCATGTCAGATATAAGTGCTGGCCATTCTGTCGATTAGGACAGATGTAAGGATAATTGCCATTCTAGGAATGGAGGCACCTGGTTAGTTACCAGGATCACTCAGTGTAAGAACTAAGTAGCCATTCTGATGTGATAGAGGGATGTGTTCCCACTTGATTAGATGTAAGGTATAAACCATTCTATTCATGGCTAAAGGATTAAGTTCCTTCCATGTCAGATGTGAGTGTTGGCCATTCCGATGAGCAGGTCGGATACAAGGGCAATTGCCATTCTCGAGGAGAATGGAGGCACCTGGTCAGTTACCAGGTAGCTCAGTCGAGGAGGACTGGGGGCCATTCTTATATGATTGCTGGGATGTGTTCCCTCATGATCAGATATGAGTGCATGCCCTTCCATCATTGTGAGCAGGATGTGTTCCCTCCTGGATGGATGTAAGTGTTGAGCCTTGTCACAGATGATAGTAGGTGTGTCCTATCATGCTGGTGACTGTAAGTGTTGTGCCATTTCACAGATGATAGTAGGTGTGTCCTATCATGATGGTGACTGTAAGTGCAGTTCCTTTTAATACATGGTAGTAGGTGTGTCCTACCATGCTGGTGATTGTAAGTGTAGAGCCTTTTCATAGATGGTAGTAGGTGTGTCCTACCATGCTGGTGATTATAAGTGCTGAGCCTTTCCACAGATGGTAGTAGGTGTGTCCTACCATGGTGGTGGATGTGAGTGCTGTGCCTTTCCACATATGATAGTAGGTGTGTCCTATCATGCTGTTGGTTGTAAGTGCTGAGCCATTTCACAGATGATAGTAGGTGTGTCCCATCATGCTGGTGAATGTGAGTGCTGGTCCTTTCTGATGGGATTGTAGTTTACTACATGATCAGATGTGAGTGTTGGGCGTGCCTTTCTGACGAGCAGGTCAAATATAAGTGTTGGGTGAAGACCTACATGAGGGTAGCCCTACAACCAGCATGAAAAAGGGCTAGCTCTCTAGAACTTCCTATGACGAGAAGAATCATGAGATAGAACCAGTGTTGATCCAGATCGAGTGATGATCTAGATCCAGTAATGATGATCCAGCAGTAGTGATCCTGATCGATTGATCATCCAGATCCAGTCCAGTGATGATGATCCAAATCGAGAGATGATCCAGATCCAGTGATGATGTTCTATGATGATACAGATCGAGAGATGATCCATATCTAATGATGACTTGAATACGAATATGACTTGAAGACGAAGATGACTTGAATATGAAGATGACTTGAAGACGAGATGATCCAGCTGATAAAGAGAAGAAGACCAGTGCTGAAAATTGAGTCGAAAGAATACCTTCCCAGTTAAGAGGGAGTGTTGATGTATATGTAACTCCGGAATGTATTCTTCTATGTATCTTATGTATTGTAACCCGATGTTTATTCTGGGATGTTTCTATTATGTATTTAAGTTATGTGGTCATGCCCCAATGTTCCGATCGGGAGGATTAATAATGTAATCAAGTCATATCAAGTCATTAGGTAAGTCCCCATAGTTTCGGGGCACTCGATTTATTATACACTAATTAAGGTGTAGGCTCGAGTAGTAATTGTTAGGTTGAGCCTACGTGTGAAAATGCAATTCAAGTGAACGGATGAATATAAATAGAGAGTGATATTCTCTCTATTTATCACTTGTGAAATACATCACTTGCTCTCCCAAGTGTGGCGCACTACTGAAGAAGGAAATTTTGGACTAGACAGAAGACAGAAGACTACTACTGTTTTGGGAGATCTCTTACTATTTTGGTGCTGATTCTATCTTAGAGGAAGTTGCGGGGTTTTTTCCTTTATCGTTTCCCTGAGGAAAATATCTTTGTGTCTCTTGTCTCTTGTGATGTGCTTAGGTTTTATTGCTGTGCTTGTTATTCTCTCAGTGAAAAGATCCTAAGATCATAATGCTAGCTTAATGTGATGAAAAACTAACACAATATACATGTTTTTTTTTTTTTTTTTCAGGGTTAAAAATAGAGCCATGGCCTAAACATCACATACTGTTGTTTACAAAAACTTTAAAATCAACCCCTAAATTGGAAAACGATTTTTTTCTCCAAAAAATAAATTAGAACTTTTTTGAAAGTTGCACATTAAACAAACAAAAATATTTCATAAATAATTTCACCACTCTAACCATATAAAATCAAAGAAATTATGATGTGATTCATAATAGAATCATATATTAGACCATACAAGAACACATGATTCATATAAATATTCAAAATTTCCTTAAGAGTTTCAATTACAAGCATCATACTAATAAAAAAAAAATCTAAAATGTTAATTCCAAGGCTTTGTAGTTTTGATTATTTTTAATTTTTAATTTTTAATTTTTTAACCTACTTGAATGCCATCTAGCCCTCCTAGCCCCCCTAACCCACCCAACATTATAATTAAAAATAAATAAAAATAAATTTGAACCCCCTATCCCCTTAACCCCTCTACAATAATACATTTAAAAAAAAATATCAAAACATATAAAACACCCTTCCCCTAACCTCTCTACAACAATAATTTTTTTATATATGTATAGATTTATGAGGTGTGTGACAACTTATTCAACTAATTGTAAAAGAACTATATAAATTAAAATGTGTCAATAAATTTAAAGTTATATAAATATCTAAACTACATACATGTAAACTATATAATTGAAAAGTATTAAACACATTAATAAATAATAAGCGTTTTATTGTTAAAAAGTAATATAATAATTTTTTTATACATTCCTCTTCCTTAATATTTGCTTCTTCAATATATACAATCCTATAAATATATTGTTATGTTGTTTCAAATATCTTGTTATATTTTTGTTATTATGTTAAAAAATTAGTTTTAAAAAAAACATTTAAAAGTAGTATAATTTTATATATATAAAATAATAATTCAGGTAAGTTTTCTAAAAAATCTGTTTTCTTTAAAAACCAAGATTTAGTAAAAATATTAATATTACAACAAAACTATTGGTTGATAAGTATTCACTCTTATTTTTTAAATATCACCCTTGCTCACCTTAAGAAAAATACTACTCTATTTGTAAGACTCTTGATTTGCCTCAATCAAGGAGTACAATATAGAAACAATTATAGTTAATTGATGCAAACTATATTTTTATAAAATTAAATACATGTTTCTTTTATAGTACCTATTTAGTAACCCAACAAGAAGCATAAATTTAAATATTATTAGTAAACCACTTGGAAAATATGTATGTTTTCTCTCCTACGAAAGGGATTGGGCGGCTAACCATGATTAACACTTGAATGCCATTGTAAGTTGTGAGTTTAATTTTTTAATTAAATCGATGTTGATAAATAATAGTTGGCAGGGGGCTTGAGCGGCATTGTAAGTCGTAAGTTTAGTTTAAACAAAAGTTGGCAGAGGTGAAAATTTAATTCCACTGCTTTGGTATACTGTTGGATATTATATTATAATTTCTTCTTCTTTGAGTCGAATAGCTGCGTCATACTACATAAAAAATAAAAAATAATTGTTCTGTTTTATCAGGATTGCATGGCAGCCATGGCGGGCCCCTTCTCCCCCTCCCATCCTCTCATGCACCATGAGCCTGCTCCCCTCCGCTTCCCTCTTCTACCTCCTCTGCTGTCGTAGGGGAGCGCCGCTCCCTTGGCCACCAAAGAGCTGCTCTTCAATGCCACTGAAGAGCGGCTCTTTGCTACCTAAGAGAGCGATGAATATCCAAAAGATTCCCGTAATCCGGCTTGATTGTATCCACTACTTTGGTATACTAGTCGAAATTATATTCTAATTTTTTCTTCTTTGAGACATGTGCTTCATACTAAATACAAATAAAAAATAATTATTTTATTTTATTCCCAAATAAAACATTCTAATGGCAGATTGCATGGAAGCCCCTCCTCTACCCATCCCTTCCCCCCCTCCCATCCTCCTCTGCTTCCCTCTTCTACCTCCTCGCTCAGTAGCGGTATTGCTACAACTGATGTCAACAGTTTATTTGCACGGTTAGCGGTAAACAATAGGGTCTCATTTAATTATTAATTATCTAATTTATGGAGGCCAATGCCTGTGGTATATTTTACCTTTTGAATAATCTTGAAGGAACCATCCTTTGAAGAGTCTTCAGTTCACTTCTAAACAAGGAATACAAAACCTCCTCTTGTGGGTTTCCATCCTGGATATGCAAATTGAAACTATCCTCACAAAGACAGTGTTGACCTAGGAGAAACTTGGAGGGTGTCTAAGAATATATAAACACTTAACCACAAAAGTGTGTAGAACCTTATATTAGTCCAAACTAAGGTTGTAAACAATCTAAAACATCCTCCATGGAAACGCGATAGTTGTTGGCCACATGCTTACTTTGACACAAGGTTATTTCTGGAGATCGACATGCCAAAAATAGTCACAAAACCAACACCCTTGCCGAAAATACCTCCTAAACAAGTGTGGCTTCACATTTAAAAAAAATCTAATTATATATCATTCCATAGTGGTTAACATGCTTGCGAACTTAACCAAATAGATGGTGTCCCTCCATGCAAACTGTTCCAATAATGTGACATCCATATGTGCAAATAAACTGTTGACATCAGTGCAACACTTATACCAATAATTATAATGACATCAATGACCACTAACCATATTGACATCAATGGGTATCTTACATATTTAGTCGATGAGGGCAAATGTACGTAAGGAGCCTTGGAGAATCAATTTGTGACTGTTAACGAGAGCCAAATGGTAGGCGACCTACACTAATTGGACCCCACCTAAAGGTCATGGAGTCCCAAATAAGGATCCAGCCATATATATTTATTTTAAATTCTTTACTCCTCTTGCTCCACTTACGTGTTATCCCTTTCTCCAATACATATCATTTCCGTTTCCAGCTCGGAGAGAGAAAGCAGATTACTAGTGTTCCAGCGGCTAGAAGCTATGTCGTTTACCTGTTATTCATGACCGTGTCTTTCTTAACTCACGTGCGTGTTTTCCCGTCACCCACAATAAGCAGTCCCCTCCATTCCCTTCCTTGGGAAACTAGGTGAGCAAGGGATTTGGGATTCCATCTGAAATAAAATTTGCTCTATTCATCACATAAAATCCTCCTCCGCTGTCGTAGGGGAGCACCGCTCCTTTTGCCACCAAAGAGCCGCTCTTCACTGGCGGCGTGATTCTCAGAATCGCGTCGCCAGTGAAGAGCAACTCTTTCGTGGCAAAAGGAGCGGCGCTCCCCTGCGACGGTGGAGGAGGCTTTTATTTCAGAATCCCACCGCCAGTGAAGAGCGGCTCTTTGGTGCCAAAAGGAGCGGTGCTCCCCTGCGATGGAGGAGGAGGATTTTATGTGAGGGAAAATTACAATTCCATTACGGTATTCATTTGACCAGCGGGCTCTTATTTCCCTTGCTCATTTGACCAGCTTCTTTTGTTATCTTTTGCCTCCAAAAAAACCCTGATCAACTGCCAAGAATGAATAGTATACATGTATACAACAGTTAGACTGGGTTACCAAAAGAAATATAAATCGAAATAAATATTATATGAAAGCTCAAACAAGCTACCTAAAAATATAGTATAAGAAGAGCACAAGAAAACCCCTTGACATCCAAGAGAATGTACAAATATGTTGAGCATCATTGCATGGAATTCTAAATAGTCGTGAGCATCAACCATTGTGCATTGAATTCTAAATAGTGGTGTATAATTCCATAAATATAGAGAGCTTGGTATAAACAGTTGTGTATAGTTTCTTAAAGTTAGACAGATTGGTATGAGATATTTTTAATTTATAGGAAACAAATTATTGTTAGTTTGAGAGTGGCCTTACAACTTTATAATTTTGTTTTGGTTTATATTGATCAAGATGGTTTGTAATTATATTCAAATTTAACAATAGTATTTTGATTTCATATTCAATGTGCCTAAATAACATCTTGGATATGAATTAGTGAGTTGAGTATACTAACATTTGAGCTCTCTGGCATTATCCTCATCCTTCACTTATTCATAAGAGATATAAAAATGGATTTGTTAATACATTATAAATAGATCTAAAGTGTGAATTTACCACTGTATGGAGAACATAAAAAAGGAATTAAGTTCAAAAGAAGTTTGTTAACTCATTTTTTGTCGATATACTTCATTAGCTGTAATTTGACAATCATTCATAAAATTTTGTGGCAAACAACATTCTTTACATTTCTTCTATTTCATGAAAATAACAAGTTGGTTTTCCTCTTACTTAATGTATGTGTGATGGTTTTAGCCTTGAATCTATGTAATCCTTTTGGTAATAAGAAGTATAAGGACAATTTTTCATCTCATTTTGGGCCTTTCTATGCCCGTATCAAACTCATAACTTTAATCTAATTCCCTAAGAGCTACTACTTAGCAACCTCATTGCTCTTTCGTATTTCAAACAAATTTGGCAATGTAAAGATATTATTGGGAAAGTACTAAGGAACACAAGTCACTTTTAACTATTATGCTTTCAACATTTCATTGCAAGTTGATCCAAAAAATAAGTATTGATGGTGATCTAAATAGGGTTAGTTATCTTGCAATCTCAATATTAAATGAACTTAACATTAAGTAACAAATGTTAAATTAAATGCATCTTAAGTACATGTTGATTATGACATTGGTTATGGTTTAGGTATTTACGATATTTGCTATGAAATATTTCTAATTAACTGAGTCAAAGATCATAGACACATAAATAAATAATGTCCGCATGGAACGTTCCAAAATTTTTGTTTGGTAGTTATTTGAGGAAAAATAGTAACATATGTTGAGAGAACTTTTTCAAAGTGGAAAGGTTATGTCAAGTAAAATGACATAATGTTTAAATGAACATTGGATATCTAAATGTTTGAGATTTGGACATTGAATATTATATCATGTAAATTATTCGATTGTTATCATGTTTATGGTTTATTTTCTATATTTTTATAATAGTGATTTCAGTTTATTAAATAATATTCATGCATAATTTTTTTTTATAACACTCCAAAATATTGTATATCTTAGTATTTTATTTTTTTGTCCACGAATAGAATTGTATCTTTATTAATATGATATATTATACTTTGTTCAAGATTTAACACCATTTAATCTCATCCTACGTGGAAGTTCAGTAATATCATTGAACCACAAAATAATAATATTGATTTATTTCCATTTAAAAAGTGATATTTTTATTTTTAAGTTGAGTAAAATTGAAATACATCATTGCATTCCTCAAGTGTATATTATACTAAGTAATCACTCTCTTTTTAGTGTAACTTTCTATCTTTACATCATTTAAAATTAAATTTTCAGCTTTTTTTTTCTATTACAAAAGACAATATTGCTCATAAATATCTTATAGTAAAGATAATATACATTCACTTAATTGTGTTGAAGAGGCCCATTCTACAACCTAGTAGGGGAGAGATGTGTAACTCCTTCCTTGCCCATTCCTTGCCCATCCTAGAGTTAACAAGTGTACTTTAATTTTTTTATTATTAAAAATAACATGTAGACTCAAATTAAATTTAAATTATTTAGAAATGCATATATATATATATATATATATATATATATATATATATATAAACTAAAACCATAAAAATTGCATGACACACTTCCTTGACATAACTACTCTAAAAAAGGGGCTTGCACCTCTAGAGATTTGATCCCTTTCCAATTTTGTAAATCCGCTTTTAGATGGATGGATCTATGCCAGTTTTAATATAATGTTTTTTGGGTGTAGTTAGGTAGGCTAAATGTTTTTTAAAATGCGTTTACTATAATGATTTTCCGGGGCTTAATTTTTTATTTTTTTAAATCTAATGACGGGGGAGGGTTTAGGGAATTATGAGGTTCATGTACTATTTGATATATTACATATGGAAACATATTTCAAGTTTTCTTGTTTTCTTTATTATTCATTTTTTTTTTAAAGTATGCTTCTTTATGCTATTTGTCTTAACTATTTTTTTGTTTTTAGTGATTAGGTACAACAATAGCATGCTCCTTACAAAAAGGAAGAAATTTCATATTTATTGATAATATCCACTACATGCAATTACATCAAGCAAAGAATTAATTCTATTCAAGTTCTTTCGATGAATTGCAAGAAGTGAAAGGAGAGTTTAGTGAAACACTTCTGGTGAAGATGTCTAAAGAGCCTCAACCATCATTGAGAGGGGTGTTTGGAAATGATCACTTTGGGCATCTTGCAGACACAGAAGACCAAATGGAAGAGGACATTGATGTCCCTCAGGAAACCTAAGCTCCAGAAAATCCCAATTTCGATAAAGAATTTGGCCTCCAAGATATTGTTCATTAGTTTAATGTCTTGAAGAAAATGTTAAATTTGACAACATTTTGATAAGATATATTAATACTATTTTGAATTTAAGACTTTATTTTAGAAATAAAATTTCTATATATAATGTTTTTAATATGTTATTTACATATATATGGCATAGTTTTTCTTGAATTTATGTGAATCATAACATTTTGGAATATAGTATGAAATAATATCATTTTTATACAAAACATCTATGAAAATCCATTGAAAATGGTTGTAAATGTCTTTATTTTCCAGAATTTGTTAGAATTTTGTCAATAAAAAAGGCTTAATTTTCCTATAAAAATGTCTTATTCTAAAGAAAAAATTGCAAAATGTATATGTTTTTCAATATACTTACTTCCAAATGGATGTTATTTTGTTAAATTTCTAGAAAAACACACTTGAAAATAAAAAGTAATAATATTTTATGACAAAGATGACTCAAAGGCCCAAAAAATGCCCTAAAATGAAAATGTGTGATACTGGTATCAACCCTTTTTTAAATGGAGGTAAAAATAGCTACTAAAATTAGGAGAGAGAAAAATGAGAACTATGTCGAGTTCTCATTTCATAGTATAAGTGGTTACTACTCCAAATTGGAAGACGCCCACTCTTAATGCTTTCATCCAATCTCTTATTTCTGAGAATGATAAATTGATCCAAATGGGGATCATTCGATCTCCCAAAGATCTATCTCTAGTTGCAAGAGGAGATAAGGTAGCGAATGACAAAGGGAAGCAAAGAGATGAGTCTAAACAGTCAAAAGAACCTTCAGGTTCGAAGAGAAGCAAGAAAAATGGCAAAGGCAAGGTCCTCTTTCCTTACTGTAGAAGGGTCTTCCATTCAAAAAGCTCATGTATGAGAAGACAACTTGATGAAATGGCTCTTATTTTGAAAAAGCACAACATTTCTGTACCTGCTAGCGCAAGGAAGGAAGAATCTGAAGAAGAAGAAGAAGAAGAATACCAAGGTAAAGGACATGCACTGAAGGCTTGGTGCACATCAACACCTTCCTTCCTCATTGATTCTAGAGCTTCCAACCATATGGCTGCATACAGAGAATCATTCTCTTCTTTTTAGTCCTTTGATGGTCCTAGTATTCATATGGGAAATAACAGTAAAGTCCAAACCAAAGGGAAGGGATCTATCCAACTTGAACATGGAAGGTTCAAATATGTGTTGTTTGTTCCATCCCTAGCTTCAAACATGTTATTTGTCTATCAGATGACCCATATTGGATCTCCAAAGCGAGTGATCTTTGGTCTTGACTCAGTGGAGATCACAGATATCTCTATTGGGAGCATCATAGCAAAGGGTATTGCGAATCATGCTTCAAAAACATATGAGTTCTCACATTTCATGCCTCCTTTAGAGCCAGTGCACTCTCAGCAGCCACCTGCAAGGGAAGGTAAAACCATTGCATCTACTTCTTTTACAGCTTCTACTAGTATTGCAGATCCATCTATATCAGTTTATGACATTGAGATTCAGTGTGACTCAGATCTAGATTCACTCTACTTCCAAACTGGAAGCTAGGAAGATGACTGGAAACTCATCTGACACTCAAAAAGGAAAGACTCTTGCACTATGTCATGCTATTTTACCTCCTTCAGGGAGATGCAATATACTTCCTGTAAGATGAAATATGGCAAGGGATTAGTCTTACTACATTCAGAAGAATGGATATGATCATACACCTCTTCATTCAGCAAGAGACAAAGGTTACATTCCTCCTTCCTCCCATCATCATTTTTGGAGAAGAAGGAGAAGTCTACATGCCAGACCCCAGAATACCTGTGCACAGCACACCATGCATGCTGCTTCACTACCTCACAGAGATGAAGATCGCAGCAACATATTTTCAAGTTTTTCAAACTTGAGACCTGATTCTACCTGCTTAGCTAGAGGGAGGGCTTTTTTCCCATGTGGTTTTTGCCTCGAATCCTTGTATTAAGCTGTTACTTTATTTACTTGATGTAATGGGTGACCTATGGTCTTAGTTACCAAGGCCCACATTTTTTCCAAGTTAGCATTCAGGGGGGGTGTTAGGATTATTAATCCTCCCTTGTCCAAATTTGATCATATGTCTAATTTGGGAGTCATGTCTAAATCAGGAGTTCATCTAGTCTATTTATAGTCATTAACACCATTGGGTTTGCTTGACCTAATTAGGGCACATGTTTCAGTTACTAAAGTGTGGGGAACACTAATTGAGGCTCACTGCCACTTATTGCACTTGATTGCATAAGTTTAGGAGCCTCCTAAACAAATCCCTACAATTTAGGAAGTCACTGGGAGTGCCGAAACCAACCAAGGTCAGTTCACTTCAGTTAATGACTAGTCAAGCTAAGTTAGGAGTCAGTTACATTCAGTTCTAGTCCTCCACATTCAGTTAGCGCTAGGTTTACTTGACTGCACACATGTGGGGCACATTTCTCACCTACCACAGTCAATTAACCTTAGTCAACACTGAATGTAACACTTGAGTTGTGTTTTAGAGCTTCAATGAACTCCAGTTATGGTTTAGACAAGGGCAGTTAACCACTGAGTCCTCTGATAATGATTTAGACAAGGTCTTGGTTACCTGCAGTCAAGTAGAGTCTAATCAATTCGAACTTCCTCATGTGGATTCGAATTGCTTGTGGCTATTAAAGCCATTTTACTTCATTGTAATTATCATCAGATTACTTTTTTGATTAATGAAAGCATTCACAGCTGCAAGCCTTTTGCACTGTTTCATTCTTTAATTGCTGAGTAAATTGTTAGATCTTCTTTGTGAGTTGTGTATTTGTCTATAGATCTATATGCTCAATATTACACCTAGTAGACCTAACCATATACCTATTTGACCTTAATAAAGAAGTGTCATTAAGTCTACGGATCATGGTATATGATTCCAAAAGACAAATGTTAAGAAATGTTATATTATTATGTATTTTATCCATGATATGTATAAAGAATAAATATATTAATAATAATAATGATGAAAGAAATAAAGAAAAGCTCCTTCCATTATTATTTATTATTAAAAGATAATAAATAGTACAATACCTATAAGAAGTCTAATTCAGAACTAGTTGAAAGTTCCTAAGTTGAAGTATTAAAAAAAATTACCCAAATTAATTAAAAATGGTTATGTCAAGAAATCAAGGTTTCTTGATTTAACTTCCCCCTTGACTGAAAATTCTATCTATAAAGTCTCAAGCCAAGAAAAGGCTTTGGGTTCTGATCTACCTTGTGGGAGTCGTTATTCTTCCTACATTTTGCCGAAGTGAATTCTTGGAAAACATTTTCCTGGAAGGCAAAAAAGAGAAGTAATCCAGACCTGATATACCAAATAGGAAACCCTACCTTAAGAACTCTAAGCTACTTGCATGTTGGAGTCCATATTGAGGGAATCCAAATTAAACCAAGAATGGTTCCAGGTCATGGTTGGGTGGAACGTGGTAGTTCCCAAGTGATTCAGTCATCTAATACAGAGGTCAGATCTACTTATGAATTGTTAATGCTAGTTGTTTGAGTGTGCAGGTTCAGCCATTAAAAGAGATTCAAGTTACAGGAATGAATCTCTAGACTGCATATTCCATCTCTCTAGAATAAATGTTGGCTATGTTAGGAAAATGATTACATTGCATTTCCTAACCGTATGTGTTGGTTCTTTGTTTAAAATATTCTAGGGTTTACATTTTAAATTATAACCCCGGGCTCTAATTTATTTTATATACCATATTTATTGAGGTTTTATTCTTCAGTTTACTTCTACAATTTTAATTCATTAATAAATGTTTATTAAGGGTTTTGCACCATATTTTTAATTTCCTGTATTATTTTTACTGTTGAAACTGTGTTAATTACGAACTAGGTTTTTATTTCAAATATATTACCCATATGTTCGTTTTGTCTTTATACTCTAGTGACATATTCCATATGCCAGCAGAGGCATGT
>LPNX010283394.1:0-17494 GCA_001517045.1 Pseudotsuga menziesii | reverse complement strand
ATATATATATATATATATATATATATATATATATATATTAACAAGTATAAAATAGAAATACAAATCTAATCTACTAATACAATAATTATATCTAAAGCACAATTTATAAACATTCCATTTTAAATCCAAGATAAAAACTAGCAAAGACCTTTAAAGGACTGCATATTTAAAATACCTGCTAACTACTAAATCATTTCCATTACAAATAACATCATCATAAGCAAATAAACAGAGTAAGTATTGTGACCATTCATTGGTCTAAAATCAAGTTCCTTTTCCTAATCAAAATCCACATCCCTAATAGTATAAATATACATAATCAAATCGTATGCCATAAATCAAATAGTCCCATATAATATCAACTCAGAGACATCGTTTAATAATTAAACAAATAACATTACAACATAAACACTTAAAACCATGTAATCACATTAAGGTCGTAGGAACGAATCATGTAGACAACCATTGCCATTCCACTTACATAAATATGATGCCATAGTATTAAAATATACAACAAACATTAATACACAAGAACTAAATTATAAAACCCATCATTATCTTACACAGTCCAAGAAAATATACAAGAGAGGGTAGAATCGAATCTTGTAGGCACCTCAGCCCCAAATCACAACCATCCACTTATTACAACTCAATGTATCAACAACGACCAGGATTCAAATCTTGTAGAGTCATTCTACTTTCATCAAAGCCACGCTATACACAGAGTGTATTCAGGCTATAACATTTAAATAAAATTTCTACAGTGAGGTCATGAGAATCGTCATCCTTCTACACACAGGCTATAAATCAAAACGAAAATCATAAACACCAATCGTAGGTCCAAACCATATAAGCTATCGCAGCACCTATGGAATAAATATCATGCCATTCACGGAAACACTCAACCGAATGCTGTCAAAGATTTACATTCTCACCGCTAATACAAGTAATGGAAGTAAATATACATAGACGTCCACGAAGGCAAAGGCCACATGGAACCCAAGTTCAACAAAAAATAATGCAGCATAAGTCTTTTTACATAGTCTAGTTAAATACCATTTCAAAATAGAAATGCAACATTTATCTCGCAATCCCCACATTTTATTACATTAACAAAATTTACACAGTCATTCCAAGGGTCGTACCACCATTGCAAGCAATGGTCCTGTGCAGGATTAAGTATTAAATCAAATACCATTTACATGAAGTAAAGACATGTAGAGCCTGTTAAAAGTCTCAAGGCCCCATTACTGCTAGAAGCACTAATAATTCCAAACCCAATCTCTGTAAACCCAAGCCAAAGGAAAATCAAAACCCTATATCATAAACTACAACTACAACAAGCTACAACCTAGTTCTAAAGATAAGAGGTCACGAGCACTATTTTGTTAACAGGATTACCGTAATGGTAATTCCAACCCACGGCTCGTTGTCACACCATAAATCCCACATCTTTGATCCATCCTTGTCACCTGCAACCACAAAATACTACGAAGCATAACAAGTACGTAAGTTGAGTGAGCCACAAAGAAAACATCAAACACAGTGAAACCATAAGCCACCATACCTTCGAGGCCCTGGAGGTCGCCTTCACACCACTGTGCAGAGCCAGGACCAAAAAAACCCACAACCAAGGCTTCATTATGACAATTTAAGTAAAACACAGTAGCCGGCCTAACTTAAAGTAAGATGATAGAACATAGGAACGGCTTACGACCAAACATTGGTACATTTAGTATACGTTATATTCCGCAATTTAAATAATGTTCCGCATAGGTAGTTTTTACTAGCCTAATAATTTTATTTTATTTTTCAATTTTTGGGGACATTACACACTCTCGCCATCTTCTTCAAACTAAAGCTCTAGAAATCAAGAGAAGCAAGCAATCAAAACAGAGAAAACAATTAGTTCCATCCATGATATCAAAATGGACAAAACCAGTAGAGTCAACAACATAAACAATAGAGACCCTCCATTCACCGTCCCCATCTTCTTCAAACGATTAATATGAAGTAATAACGAGTGCCTCAAATATTTATATTATCATAATTTTATGTCCTAGAGGTTACCACTGAAGCAAAGATGACTAACTTATGACAATGACCAATTTTCATATAGTAAAAATAGCATAGAGATTAGAAGTAGTATAGACATTAGAAGTAGTTGAGTTCTTAGTAATAAATAAGCTTTACTATTTGGCCAATTTTGATAAATGATTGAATAGTTAATCATTTTTTATATCACTAATACACAAACAAAATACTATAAAGTTCATTTTCGAAATTTGATGAAATACAATCTCTATTTTATGTGGAACACACAATTGGCTCACATAATTACATTAATTTGTATTAGATCATAAACACTTCTAGAGACAACTCTTTTTTACATTTCTTTTTATATTAACTCAATGTAGCATTTTCTCTGTATAACTAAACCTTTCAAGACCTTCTCCTCCATACATTAATATGCTATAGTATTTTTCTCTTCATGTCTATGTCTTCATTTTAGGCATGCTCCTTAGATCACATTGTTGCGATCTCTTTTTAGATATTCAAGACAAATCCATGTTTTCTTTCGAGGATTAATCCTTCATAGACAACTTGGTACATTGGAACTCATTTCTTTAGTATAAAAATGTTATCAATCTATAAAAATCACTTAATTGCACATATGAGATCTCACGTAGTTGCACATATGATTTTTTCTCTTCCACCGTAATGAGCCTCTTAAGATTCCCTAATGAATTCAAAGCATATTATTTTATTTTTCCTCACATTAATTTTTTGTAATCTAGATATTTTAGATATAAATCCACATCTCTTTTAATATCATGAAGCTCTTTATGATTTAATCATTTCTAGAAGGCTTTCGTAAAGTTCAGGGATGATTTTATGGGCGAATTTTAGCCTAGTGGGCTATTTTTCCATGTTTTTCTCCCAAAAAACATTCGCCATTTTGCATTTTTTGAAGCCCTGTTTCGCCCAATTTTGATGGCGTAAAATTTTTTCACCCCAAAAATCGCCAAATTATTATATAAATGATATAAAATCCTTGGAAATTAAATTTTTTTTTGAAAAATATCGCCAATCATTTATAGTTGGTGTTTTAAGAATTGGTAATATTCGCCAACATTTATACACTTTTAAATAAGTATGGTTCCTTAAAATCATCCCTGGTAAAGTTCCTTATCCCATCCTTTTAAGTTTTCCTCCCATCCTTTTAGGCCCTCCCATTGGTTTCATCCTTGACAAGGCACAACTACCCATTCTTCTTAGCTACTATCTTCATTTGTTGATTATTTCATTTAGCTTTGCAAGATTTACATCCTCATTTACACCACCAAAATTTGAGAATTCCTCGTAGATATTATTTAAATCTGTAGGATTTTCATGCATGTTACAAGATAATGAACACCTATTCACCCTTTATTGTCATAACTATCCCACCCTCTTCGACACCCTTCTAATTTCTCACTCCATGGTCCAAATATATTCCCATCAGGCCCCCATTTTAGAGTCCAAACATTGCAGAGTCACGTTCATCTTTTCTCATGTTTATTATATGTTAATCTAGACTTTACATATTTCTATTCTAAAAACCATAATAACTATACTTGGTTTTTGAAAATTTTATAAAAATAAAACTAGAAAGTAATTTGTTTATTATCTTGAATAAAAGTTTTGTGAAAGTACAACTAAAAAAGTAATGTCTTTATTATGTAGAAGAAAATTACTTTCGTTTCAAAAAAAACACGTTAATGAAATTGGACGTTTGAGTCTATAGTGACCTAGAGTATAAAACCAATAATTATCTAAAGAAGAATTTTCATAATTCAATATTTACGTAAATTTATTAAAATTTAAAATATCACAAGTTCACATTAAAAAATGAAACTAACCTCAAATTAAAATAAATAATTATGATTTCTGTAATATCCTCAAAAATAAAATAAAAAATATTAGGCTAGTAAAAACTACCTATATGGAACATTATTTGACTTGCGGAAATATATTGTACACTACATGTACACCTGTTTACTCGTAAGTTGTTCTTACATTTTGTCATTTTACTTTCATTCATTATTATTGATGTATTTTACTTACGATGTCGTACTGTTGTTTACTGCTTAGTTCTTATGATTATACATTTGTTGCATATGTGTACTTACTTGATTATATGCTTCGTCATTTCTGCATAGTCTTACTTGTTATTTTAAAAGTCCTAACTTAACTTTGTTTTTGGAAACAAAGTGGGCGTAGTGGCGGGACTTGTTCTCCCATGACAATCTGAAAGGTAAAAGTGTTTACTTGTTTGCAGCCTTACTTAGTTCTTCGACATAAGGCACCTCTTTTATTTCATAGCAGATAATACTTTGCAACAAAGTCTTATTTAAAGACCACTGAATATCTTGGTCTTAATAGACCTACTACTTGTTGCTACAGTTCCTTACTGACTTAGATTTATAACAAGGTAAATACCATTTTCATCAATCTAGCTATCACAACTAAATTTCCTATGTACTACTTACACTTTACTAGGTTTTATGTTTCGTCTTTTATATCTTAGTATATTTACATTCTATTTTTATTTTATTAAAAATATTAACATAACCTATGTTTTCTATTTGCAAGTTATAAACTTGGCTTAAAACCCACGCCTTTCATTTTTATAAAACATAATTACTAACATGGCATATTTCATATGCCATGTTTACTAAGCATTAAGCTTAGGGAAAACAAATTGTATTAAGGCTTCAAGACTATGGTTTACATGTTACCTATATTACTTATGCCTTATGGGTTTGACTTTATACCATGTATGGACTTTGCATTAAACAGGACCTTGTAATGTTTTAAGACCTATGTTTAAATATTGGGGTGGCATACATACCATATGGTTGAACCATATGTGAACCATATACGTTGGGGTTTTAAAATTTGCATGTGGATGGAGACTAATTTTAATGCGACGATACCAAACTATGGAAAAGTAGGTTTTTGGCTTTGATATGGATACCAGTTGGTTCCATTAATGCACCTTTTCTTTTGTTGCACCCCAAGCTTAGGGCTTGGCTCATGATGGACTTGTCATTTCTCTTGGTTTTTTGGAGTTTGCTCTTGGCTCTACACAGAGGAAAAACATGGAGGTGACTACTAGTTTTAACGAAGGTATGCTTCATTGCTCTTGTGATAGCAGTTTATGTTTATCTTTTTGCTTGTAATCGGTCCATACCTCTCATCCTAGTTTCACTTGGGTGTTTTGTATGTGCCAAGTGTTGGCAAAGAGCAGTGTGTCTCAAGCTCTGTCGTTTGGTTTGAATGTGGTTCCAAGGTGTAAGGTAATCCCTTCCAAACAATCCTACACTTATTGTCTCTTAGCCTATCTGCGTTTTTCTTTCGTCATTTGGTTTGGGGATTCTCTGTGGGGTTTTGATTTTCCTTTGGGCTTGCGTTACCAAAATTGGGTTTTTACATGTTAGCATGGCGTGGTTGGCTGGGGACCAAACTTGTGCTCACATGCTCTGTGCATTTAATTTTTTTTAATGTAAATCATATTATGGATTGGGGATTTTATGCCAGGGAAACACCATTACTTGAAAGGGTGCCAAATCCAATGGAGCCACTATGTAAAACTTTAAATGGCAATGGAAATGGTTATTACGCTTACTGGGTATGTGTCGATTTATTGCCGCCCTAATTGTTTGCTCTGTGGGTTAAATATGGAATTTCTCCTTTGTTAATGAACTATGTATAAATGGTTTACTTAGATCTTAGCTGTAATAATTGACAACACATGCGTTGGCCCATGCCATGTATGGCATGATCCCTCCCACGATTTCTACGATAGCTTGATTTGTTAAATCCTTTAGTGTGTCGATTTAATTGATGGATTATGGAAGTGGAGAAACCATGAGTCTGAACCCATGATGGCTCTCGTTATTGTAGGTGAAATTGTTGGTGGTGTTAGTTTGTTGTTTCTATACATATTGTGTATTTCATTTTAAGTCGTGGCTTGGATGAATGTTGCGCATAGCTTAAGGGGCTATTTAAAATTTAATCTTAACCTTTTATTAAGGTGTAAAGTGGACTGTGGAAGAACCTGAGTATAACCCAGAATGACTTTGTCACTATATGTTTACTTTAAAAAGGGACTTTGTAATAAATATTTTGGCCGAGGTCATGCTTACAACATAGGCATAGAAGCGTAAGCCTCACGACTTAGTTATAGTGTATTTGTTTGTTTATTAATAGTATTTTGGTTATTATAATGAAGCCTGCATACATTAGTATAGTGTGGCCTTGGTAAACAAATACCCACAGGTTTTAATCCTGTTCGTGGTTGATGTAACGAGATTTCGATATGGTTTAATAATTGAGAATGATTCTTGTATATACATTTATCTGGTGTTTGATTTGTTAGATGGGATGATCGTTGAGTTATGTGATTCTATTACTGTGTATGTATATATATTAGGGTAGTTTTAATGAGGCCTGCAACTTGGGTTGGTGAACCCACAGGGGTTGATACCACGACCTCTGTTTATAAATTACAGAGTTCTTTAATTTGTTTTACTTGGGGGTGAGTGCACAAAGATGAGGGTCTCTTTTGGCACGCTAGATGCAATAGAAAACTGAAAAAACAGACATCCATCAACTTGTATGGATATTTTGAGACACTTACACAATGAATCTTGCGATGAGTAAAACACAAGAAATGTAGGAAATTGAATGACCTTTCCAAATATATAATTTTTTCCTATTGAAAATGTTGTTAACTATCTGAAGTTAGATATTGTTTAACAGGAACTTTTTATATTTTGGACAAATTATAAGGTATATGGTTTTGTGGGTGCAGCGTCTGAGTGACTAAATGATGGAATAAACTTATGAAAATTGGTATACATATAGAGAACATATAGTACTAGTGCACGACTATTTTTCCAATAATAAATATAATATTTTTAATTTTTTTATTTATTATCTAAGAGATCAAACCTCGAAAACGGTACTTCAATTGTGGGTGCAGCGTTTGAATGTCTTAATGTAGTTATTTGGAAATGGGTTTTTTATAGCATGTAGAGCTCGGTGTTCTTTAGTGCACCATACAATTTTTTTTTAAATGGTTGAGAAACGAAAGAGATATGGGCGAAACACTAACAGTGCGTTTTTTGAGTTTAGGAGTGATGATAGAAGATAAATAAGAAACAAATAGAAAAAATAATGTATTCTTGTTAAAATTTACATATTTGGAATCTTTAAAAAAAACCATATCTGTTTCTAAAATCTCATAAAAAAAGGGGTGTGCAACATAATCAGACGAATGGCTAAACATGAGCACATTGAAAATTTGGATATAATGTTGAATTAGCCATGGTTTATCATACTCCAAGGCATAGGCATGTTGAATCCAAAGCAAATTACGAAGCAAACACATAGGCATAAGAATTCCATGAAAGCATGGGTCGAGGCTCGGCCTTATCATTTGGAGGGAACACATTTTTGAATTTAAACAAAATAGGAGCGCGTTTTGACTTCATTCTACCATTGCATCTAAAAGGTCCCTCAACTTCTTGCACACAAGTTAATTTATATGTTCACATATAAATGTTAATTTATATGTTCACGATTGTTTATGAGCGATAATAAATGGGACCTTTAAATGGTTTTTGCATGTGATTATAATGTTATAAATTTTAAATAATAGGACTGTGGATTTAGTGTAGGAACATAGATGTGAATATTGGACCAAAATAATGGTCATGATACTGCTTGTTCATTTTTTTATGATGATGTTATTTAATGGAATGATTTAGTAGTTAGCAGGTATTTATTGTGTAGACCTTGAAAGGTCTTTAATGGTTTATTAGAAAATAATTATGGTCTGTGATTAGTTGGTTGGATTCATAATTACATTCTATAACTGTTAATGTATATTTTCATATAGTATTTGATTTGTTTACTGTTGCTGATTATATGTATTTATATATAATATAATAGTTCATTTTGTAGATCAGAACTTGGTTTATCTAGGTTGTAATTTATACATAAATGCATTTAGAACCCGCTTCTAATATTAATCTACTTAATATCTAAGCATTCCACTACTGACAAGTGGAAAATGTGAGTAGAGTAAGTGAGGCTAAAAGAACAACTATATAGTAACCTGAAATAAAAACTAGTTTGTACTTAACCGAGTTTCATCAATAAAACTAAAACAGGAATTAAGCTAGGAGTAGAGACCTTGATGAACATTGGTAAATAAATTGAACTTGAATAAGAAAACAAATATATAAACCCTAAATAAACCTAGTATAGGAAATCACTTACACCTAGGGTTAATATTTTAAGATGCAACCATGGCAGTTTTAAATAGAGAAACACATACATTGGGTTAGGAAATGCAAAGTAATGATTTACCTAACATAGCTAGCATTTATTCTAGGAAATTATAATAGACACTCTAGGGCTTTATACTTGCAATTTGAAGCTCTGTTAATGGCTGAACCCACACACTCAAATAACCAGCATTAACAATTCAAGACAGATCTAACCTCTGTTTTTTATGACCAAATCACTTGGGAACTACCACATTCCACCCAACCATTACACAAAACCATTCCTTGTTTAAATCTGGATCCCCCAAGTTGGAATCCAACATGCAAGTAGCTTAGAGCTCCTAACGTAGGGTTTCCTATCTGGTATATCAGATCTAGATGAGTTCTCCTTTTTCCTTCCAGGAAAATATTCTCCAAGAATTACTTGAGAAAAAACATGCAAAAAATTACTCCTCCAATGATAGATCAAAACCCTAAGCCTTGCCTTGGCTTGAGTATTTATAGATAGAATTTTGAGTCAAAGGGACAGTTAAATCAAGAACCCCTCGTTTTTTTATTTAACCCTTTTCAATTACTTTGGTTAATTATTAATATTTTAAATTAGAAACTTTAAACTAGTTCTTAATTAGACTTTGTAAGTTTTTGGACTCTTTATTATCTTTACATAATAAATAATAATGGATGGAGATTTTCTATCTTCATTTTATCATTAATATTATATATAAATTTAATTCTTTATACATACAATGTATAAAGTACATAATAATATAACACTTGTTAACATTTGTCTTTTGGCATCATATACCATGATCCCTAGACTCAATGAAACTTCTTCATTAAAGGCAAGTAGGTAGATGGTTCAGGTCTACTAGGCTGGGCAACTCTAAACATCCTTGCATGTTGGATTTCACCATCAAATGGGCTTTAGGTGATTACAATCTTAAAGTGATCTCCCTTACACCTTGGTGCTTTAGAACTCAGGAAAAAAAATAAAAAAATGAAAAATTGTAGCATCAATTTGTAGCACATTTTCAAAGAACATAATCACTTGGAAGATCGTCCTTCTAAGGAAGCTCTATATGGTAAGGTTGGTGTTCTTCTTTGGGAAGAAGTTTTGGATACTTCACAAGTCGACTCAAGTTACCTCAATATCTTCAAAGTTTAACATTATGATCCTCTTTCCTGTGGACTTTGAATATGTCTATGTATAGGAGTATTTTACTTTTAGGAAAGTTGGTACAATTTTTGGTATTGTCTCTCTATAAGTATTTGGTGATTCAATTGTCACCATCAAATGGGCCTTAGGTGATTACAATCTTAAAGTGATCTCCCTTACACCTTCGTGCTTTAGAATTCAGAAAAAAAATAAAAAAAATAAAAATTGTAGCATCAATTTGTAGCACATTTTCAAAGAACATAATCACTTGGAAGATCATCCTTCTAAGGAAGATTTAGATGGTAAGGTTGGTGTTCTTCTTTGGGAAGAAGTTTTGGATAATTCACAAGTCGACTCGAGTTACGTCAATATTTTCGAAGGAGTTACGTCAATATTTTCGAAGTTTAACATTATGATCATCTTTCCTATGGACTTTGAATAATTCTATGTATAGGAGTCTTTTACATTTTGGACATACGCTTTTAGCTTCCTATTTGTATGTCTTCTTAGACCATCTTTGAACCCTTTGCTGCATGGGTTTGAATAGTTTCCCATAAGTTTGTTTTTGGAAAGCTATGTACTCTTTAATTCAATATGAATAACAACTGTTTTTTTTTTCTCCTTAAAAAAATTGTACTAGATAATAACATTGTTAATGAAATTATTTTAAAAATATTATATTATAAAATTTCATCTCAAGAAATATAATTTTGTTTCAACTATTAATAATATGTACCTAATTTTGTTTCAACTATTTTAATAATTTTTGAAACAATCCACAAACTTCCAATTGAGAGAAACTTTATTTATTTACTTATCATTAATAATTGCACCAAATAAGTGAATTTTACAACTCAGTATGTGAGAGATTTGTAACTCCTTCCATGCTGATTCTAGAGTTAACACCTGTCTTTTAGTGTTACTTAATACATATACAATCAACAACATTAAAGAACCTCAAAATCAGAAGAAGCAAAAAATACTTGGAGAGAAAATGATTAATACAATCAATAATCAAAATATAAAAAAATGATTAATACGAAGTGGAGTTACTAAAATATTTATTTTATCATCATTTAACGTCTGAAACATAAATAATTTATGATAATGATCAATTTCAAATAATAAAGAGTAGTATAGAAGTTGGAAGTAGTATAGATGTTGATACTGGTTGAGTACTTAGAATTAAATAAACTTTAGGATTTGGTTAATTTTGATATATGATTTAATAATTAATAATTTTTTATATCACATTATACACACAAAAAAAAGGTTAGATTGGAAAGTTTATTTACCAAATTCTATGAAATACAATCTTTATTTTGTTTGGAACACACAATTAGTTCACATAATTACATTCTTCTAAGCTACTCTCTTTACTTGTTGACTATTTCATCTAGCTTTGCAAGATTCACATCCTCATTTACAAACCCAAAATTTGAGAATTCCTCATACATATTATTCACATCTTTGAGATTTCCATACATAATACAATCTAAAGAACACATATACACCATTTATTGTCATAACTATCTCACCCTTTTCCACACCCTTTTAATCACTCACTCCATAGTCCAAATATATTCCCATCACACCTCCATTTTAGTTCTCCAAACATTTAAGAGACATATTCATTGTTTCTCATATTTATTATATGTTAATTGAAAATTTAGAAATTACTATCTTAAAAACCATAATAACTTTACTTAGCTTTGTGAAAATTTTATAAACGTAAAAGTAAAAAAAAAAATTTGTTGATTATGTTACGTAAAAGTTTTGTAAAAATTAAACAACCAAAAAAATAATTTGTTCATTGTTTCTCATATTTAGTATATATTAATTGAGAATTTACATATTACTATATTAAAAACCATAATAACTATACTATGCTTTGTGAAAATTTTATAAAAGTTCACTAAAAATATAATTGGTTTATTATCTTAAATAAAGTTTTGTGAAAATTAAACAACTAAAAAAGAAATTTATTTATTATCTTGAATAAAAGTTTTTGTAAAAATTCAACAACTAAAATAATAATTTATTTGTTATCTGGAATAAAATTATTATAGTTTCAAAAAATTTCAAAAAAAATAATTTATTTATTACCTTCAATAAAAGTTTTGTGAAAATTCAATAACTAAAATAGTAATTTATTTGTTTTCTTCAATAAATTATTTGTAATCTTGAATAAACTTACTATGGTTTCAAAAAATTTCAAAAATGTCAGAAAAGCATGTTAATAAAAGTGGGTATTTAAGCCTATAACAAGAGTGCTAATTTTACAAAGATGAAATTTTATAATTTAATATATAAATAATTTTATTAAAACATCACAATGACATTAAAAAATGAAACCAACTTAAAATTAATATAAATAACTATGATTTAAAACATTCGTAGTTGATCCACACTTTGCAAATTGAGAAAATAAATTATTGGAAAATAACTACCGCATAGAATCGTGAGCCCTTGCATCCTTCGACGAAATCCAAAATGTTCTCAGGCAAATTTTCTATGGCGCCCCTGTATCTACAGTACAACAAACCTTCTTGTTGTCGTGCCACGGAGATGGCAAACATTTAGCGTTACTAAGATAATATTTAGTTTTGCATTGATCGTCAGACGTGCATGTGTCAGTTAGATCGCAACCTCTAACAACTATTGCCTCGGTTACAGTGGGAGGATCTGAAAATAGGAAAGAGAGACTAATTAATCAAAAGGAAGAAATAATAAATATTAGCATGTATTGAAAAGCAATAAAGTACGTACAGTATGATATCAAAATGGAGAAAAGCAGTAGAGTCATCAGCATAAAGATCAGAGACCCTTCATTCACTCTCGCCATCTTCTTCAAACTAAAGCTCTGGAAATCCAGATAAACAAGCGATAATATTCCAAACACAGAATGTTCGTGTAAGAGAAAACGATTAATACGAAGTGATAACGAATGCCTCGAATATTTATAGCATGTCTGAGCACTGCAATACCGTCAATACCGCCTGTGTTGGCGGATTGTTAGCTGAGCATTGCAATGGATGAGTAAGCATTCCCAGAATATCCATCGTTTCTATTCCTGCCCCGCAAATCATTAGCTGGAAGATCGTCAGCTGGCAGATCGCATTAAAAAACGGTGGCCATGCAAACTGTCAGGATAATGGTTGTTACAGGATATGATTTGAATTATTTAGACACACTTTTATATATATATAAAAGTTTGTTATTTTATATATTGTTTAATAAATTAAGAATGTAATGTTTTACCATTTACAAAGTGTTATAAGCTTAAATCTAGAATATGATTTTGCAAATAGATAGTAAATGAATATCCAGAACCACTTAACCATACGAATTTAGCATGTTGATATCAAGCCATTATGCAAGTCTAATTCAATTGGCCCTAAAATGTATTTTATGATACTCTAGTAAAATGTGGTAGAGAGTCAATGAATATCCAGAACCATTTAACCATACCAATTGTAGCATGTTAATATCAAGCCATTATTCAAGTCTAATTCAATGGGCACTAAATGTATTTTATGATACTCTAGTGAAATGTGGTGGTTAAGAATGTATACGATGGAAAATAAACTTTAAACATGTGATGACATTTCTATTTTGTCAATCATCATTCGTCATCTTTTGATCATCTTAAGTAGAACCTTACAACTCCCTCGTTCTCATTTATTGCCTAAAAATGCAAATAAGTAAGCAACTCTTGTTTTGACTTGCTGCATGACATACACTTAGTATAAGAAGAAAATGTTCTGTTTAAATTTTTATTGTTGATGAGATTCAACATATATCACTCATACTTTCAAGAGAACATTTTCAACCTATTATAGTCATATGGCCTTTGGTTTACCTGAAGAATGGAAATGATGGATACTAGCTTTCACTTCTTCAACCTTCTTCTCCACCCTTCTTAATGGCTTGCCTAACTCGACTTTTACTCCTTTGAGGGGGATAAAGCATGCTCACCCTTTTTTTTCCTTTTCTATTCATTCTTATGGTAGAATGGTTGGGAAGGTCAATCAAAGTTGCTCTCAATGAAGGAAACATTAAAGATACGAGGATTTATAATGATGAACCGACCTTTTCTAAGCTCTAATTTGTGAGGAATACCATGCTCGCAAGACTCTATTAGTTTAGGAAGTGAGTAATCTAAGGAATATTATCAACCTTTTCATGGGATCATTTGTAACGTCGATTAATTAGGAAACGTATGAAATATTCTTTTTCAATATACCTTTCCAAATCTCCATATAAAAAATATTGGGCTTCTAAAGGATATCTCTTCGAGCCAAATACCTAGGAGAAGCCAATATTAAAAATGCTAGGAAGAACATTCCATGGGAAGATTTATTGTCCACAATTTATAAGAAACATTCCAATTGGACATTCAAATCAGGGTGTGTGTAATAAGATGATGGATATTTTAGATGAAATCCTACATTCAGGAAACACGCTATAGTTTCATAAAAACACAATGAGCTACCATTATGTAGCACTTGGTTTGGTTAAGCCTAATCTTCACATGTCATATGACGTGTAGCCTAGGAAAAGATAGCATTTTGTAATAACAAAATGCGCATTCATATTGTCAGATTGCATGTAGAAACGGTGGGCATGCAAATTGTCAGCTAGCAGAAATGGTGGCACATGATGTAAATGCATTTAGTTATAGATATCACATTATGTTATTTAAAATTTGTATCATTAGGATATGAGTGAGCTCCAATTAGATGAATTTCATGTATCATCCTTTAAATTCATCGTTTGATCATCATCACTTTTTGCATTAGGTTACTTTTCTTTATATCATTTTTTTGACACATTAATATATATATATAGACTAACAGATTGAGATATATGTAATGTTTTACTATCAAAGTATTATAAACCTAATTCTACAATATGATTTTGTAAGTAGATAGTAAATAAATATGAAGAAACACTTAACCATACAAATTGTAACATGTTTACATCAAGCCATCATGCAAAATCCAATTCAAGTTGTAGTGAAATGTTATGGTTCAAAATGTAAATGATTGAAATAAACTCTAAGCATGTTATAATGTTTCTTTTTTCTCAATCATTGATAATCTCAATCTTAAGTGGACAACCTCACATCTCCCTCATTCTCATTTATTGTGCAAAAAAGAAAACAACTAAAGAGCCCTTGTCTTCAATAAACATTAATTATATATTACATAAAGTCAAGTATTTAAATAAAATTGTGTATTTGATAAAATTTTCATCACAAATAACTTTCACCTTAAAATATTGTGCACTTAAATAGAAATATTTATTTCAAAAATTACATTGTTTTATTATTGTTGATGAGATTTAACATAATAACTTTCACTGTGCACTTAAATAGAAATATTTATTTTAAAAAATTACATTTTATTATTATTGTTGATGAGATTCAACATATGGCACTCATACTTTCAAGAGAACATTGCCAAGTGGTGGGAAAAAGTGGCACCGCATATTGGTTATAAAATGTATCGGTTTCAGCAAGGATTGAAGAATCTTAAACTCAACATTAAATATGAAATAAAGAAGTATTTGAGAATATATTTCAAACACAACAGGAGTTGGAGAAAAATAGATAAAACTCAACGAAAAAAAATCATTTTGGAAGGATGGATCATTACCAACTCATTCAAGAAGACATCCTTTTGCAAACTCAAATCGATATATCATGAGCCGACAAGAGGAAATATTATGGAGGAGAAAACCAAAGGTTTCTTGCCTCAAAAGAGGGTGAATGAAAATCCAAATTATTTCGTAACTCAAGGATTAGCCATTGACACCACAAAAAAATTAATTTCATAAAGGACTCTCACACTAACATCTATAACCAATATGAGGGAATGTAGTGAGACTTAACAAACTTATAGTAATTATGGTTTACTAATCCCTAGTGGGACAAAGATAATGCTATCCAAATGATAACTAGGAATATACCCCAATTAGTCACAAATGACTAGAATGTTAAATTACTTATGTGTATATCTCTAGAGGATTTAAACCAAACAATAATCGAGTTGGATGAAGAATCCTCAAGACTTGTGGATTCATGAAATACGTCTTGCATGCATGTTGTTCAGTGACTAAGATGGAGGCCTATGAGGTGGTTGAGGAGTCGTGACGTTGAAATTTTTTTATGGGGCCTTGTGCTAGTTTTATTACAATGATTTCTAGTGAATGCACTGTGCAACTGCATACTTGAAGAGAATTGGGTGTTAGTCATCATTGGAGGAGCTAGAAGGGAAAGCAAGGCATGCCGATTAATGTTTCATCAATGCGTTACTATAATTAAAAATTCAAGAATGGAAGTTATGTTTCTATCAGCGAGAGAGCGATGCCTTATTGTTCATACTTATTCAAATTTGTACAACATTTCAATGTTTTCCAAATTGGGGAATGCAACTTCTGATTTGTGCTTTATTCTATTTGGAACTTGATAGTAGTCTATTTGGTACCCAGAACTTGATAGGATTTTTGGTGGTGGTAATTGCAGTGAGTTCACTTTACTCTCAATCAAGGAAAAGTTGAAATGCAACACCTCTTGGAATCTCGCAGAAACAACAAAACATGAAACAATATTAAGAGAAATATAAGTATGGTAAAGCAAATAAAAGAGTTAATGAGATTACACCTATAGAATATAGCCACTACACCCCACATTCATCCTTTGTATTGACAAAGCTTTGATTTTGTTTTGAGAACAAGTTTGGATAGGATAATCGAAAATTGGGAAAACAAATTGACATAATTGAGATTGAACGTGATAGTATGAGCTCCTTAGGTAGTTGGAGTAGTGCATATTGTTGTATCTTAGTGCGATGACTGCATATTAGTCTTGTGTGCACTTGTTTACAAATGCTGCCAACATTATATTGATGGTCAAAATGAAGTTTGAGTGATACTCAATATAGCCATGTGATCACCAATAGATAAATGTTCACTGAGGTTACTCAAATAAGCTTATTATATTATGATGGGGATTTTCAGCTTTTTATGTTCTTAGCATTTTGGCTTCTGAATTGTGCTTTATGTTCTTATCATTTTGCATAGTTCCATGTCTCAGCTGAGCATTCAAGTATCATCTAGGGATATGATTCTATAGCAATAGTGACCATTGATTGTCTAGGATTCCTGTAGTTGCTCATAACATATACCCCAAGTTAGATGGACTTGTATTCTACCCTTCATGATAATTATACTTAATGCTTTGAAATTTATGGATCCTTGTGCTAGTTGTAATTCAATGATTTCTAGTGAATGCACTGTGCAACTGCATAGTTGAAGAGAATTTGATGTAATTCATCATTGGAGGAGCTAGAAGGGAAAGCGAGGCATGTTGATTAATGTTTCATCAATGTGTTACTATAAGAAAAATTCAATACTGGAAGTTATGTTTCCATCAGAGTGAGAGCAACGCCTTATTGTTCATACTTATTCTATTTTGTACACCATTTCAATGTTTTCCAAATTGGGGAATCCAACTTTTGAATTGTGCTTTATTCTATTTGGCACTTAATAGTAGTCTATTTGGTTCTCATAACTTGATAGGTTTTCTGGTGGTGGTAATTGTAGTGAGTTCACTTTACTCTCTATCAAGGAAAAGTTGAAATGCAATGTTGATGTATATGTAACTTCAGAATGTATTCTTCTATGTATCTTATGTATTGTAACCCGATGTTTATTCCGGGATGTTTCTATTATGTATTTGAGTCATGTGGTCATGCCCCAATGTTTCGATCGAGAGGATTAATAATGTAATCAAGTCATTTCAAGTCATTAGGTAAGTCCCCACAGTGTCGGGGCACTTGAGTTATTATACACTAATTAAGGTGTAGGATCGAGTAGTAATTATTAGGGTTCAACCTACGTGTGAAATGGAAACTTAAGTGAACGGACTAATATAAATAGAGAGTGTGTGTCTCTCTATTTATCACTTGTGAATTACATCACTTGCTCTCTCAAG
>LPNX010283385.1:402939-549235 GCA_001517045.1 Pseudotsuga menziesii | reverse complement strand
TTCCCTTATGGGTTTCCTCGTGAAATATCTGTGTATCATATATGTGATTAAATGTTGTGATTGAATGCTGTGTTTTATGTTATTTGCTCTTATGTTTATAACTCTGAATTCATAGAAAATATTGACTTCCATAAAGGTTATTGATTCTAAGTTAAAATGAAGTAAATTGTAACAAATCTTCACTAACTGATTCACCCCCCCTCTCAGTTAGTTTATACCTGTAACAATTGGTATCAGAGCAGCGTTCCTTTTGGTTAAGGTAGATCCTGAAGAGTTAAAATGGCTAGTCAAGATGGATCAATAAACAAAGCACCCATATTTGATGGTAAAATTTTTGCTTTCTGGAAGGTTAGGATGAGAACATACTTAATGTCCCTAGGTGCTGATGTTTGGGAAGTAGTAGAGACTGGGTATGCAAAACCTGTTTTGCTGGCATCCAAAGATGATAAGCTAGAGTTTACTTTCAATGCAAAAGCAATGAATGCTATTCTGAGTGGTCTTGCTGAAACTGAATTTGTAAAAGTAATGCATCTTGATTCTGCCAAAGAAATGTGGGATAAGCTTATTAGTAGCTATGAAGGAAATGAGAAAGTTAAAAATTCCAAGTTGCAGACTCATAGGCTAAGATTTGAACAACTGAAAATGAATGAAGATGAAAGTATTAGTAAATTTTTCCTGAGAGTTGATGAGTTAGTAAAAGCTATGAGAGCTCTTAGTGAAAAAATAAGTGATGATGATACCTTCCTTGTTCATAAAATCCTGAGATCTCTTCCTGACAGATTCAACCCTAAAGTATCAGCTATAGAAGAAATGAGTGATCTTAAAACATTATCTCATGACCAATTACTAGGAATTTTGACAGCCTATGAAATGAGGATTAGTAAAGACCAAAACACATCCAGAGAAGCCTCTTTTAAAGCTAAAAAGAGTACAGAGGCAGATGTGGATGAAATAGAAGCAAAATTTGTGAGAAGACTGAAAACGGGGTCAGGGAAATACAAAGGCAAACTTCCTTTCAAATGTTTTAACTGTAGTAAAACAGGACACTTTGCTGCTAAATGCCCTCATATGAGAAAAGAGTAGAGTTCTGCAGATGAAGAGAAATTTCTAAAGAAGAGGTATAGTAAAGAAAACAAGTACAAGAATAAAAGTCTACGTGTGAATGATGATGAATCCACAGAAACTTCAGAAAGTGAATCCTCCCATGAAGACAAAAAGAATGATTTCATGCTTATGGCTGTAGAGGATCTAGAGATGAGCTGTACAGAGATGAATGATGAAGATGCCATTGTGGACATGGAGGGAGAGCTGATGAGTGCTCTAGAGGAGATTGATAGACTAAGAATAAAGAAAACAAAACAAAAACAGCTATTAATCCAGTATGAAACCAATGGAAAAGACATCTCTCTAATAAAGCTAGAGCTGGAAGAGGCAAAGCAAATTGAAGAGACTCTAAAACAACAGCTAGCTGAAAGCAAAACCAGATGTGAAAATCTATAGAAATAAGTAGTAACTGTTAAGAAGGATTTAGAAAAATTTCAAGCCTTATATCATCAGAATATCTCTAGTATCAAAGCTTCAGAAGAGCTAAATAACATTCTAAACAGACAGAGGTCACCTCAGATTAAGTTTGGTCTAGGCTATGGTCAAGGAGCAAGTAGCAGTGATTTAGAAAGCAAAGAATCATCAAACTTGATTAACTTTCAGAACAACAAGTAGGCAGAAATCCCCAGAATAATAAATGTTGAAGCATGTAAAGACAATAATGAAAATCGATCAAAGAGTGTTAAACAACAAGAGAATACTGATCTAAATAGCAAATTGGTACAGTCAAGAGTTCATGAAAAAGAGCCATATAATAGAATCAAGTATGCAGATCAGAATTATAATTATGAGCATCGTAACTCAATACATTACTTTTCTAGAAATCCACCGAGAGATAGGTATGCTAATTTCTTCAATGGTTATTGTTTCTGTTGTTCCAACTTTGGGCACAGAGCTGTCAATTGTTTTTACAATTTCAGAAACATTCAGAGAAGGATGTCAAATAACAAACAGATGATACATCAATTAGCGTATAATCATATGGGTCATGTATCTCAATCAGCTGTTAAAAGAAGAACGCAAAATAGAAATACTAACCCATTTGATCTTCTATACAACGAAACAGAATGTTACATATGTCACAACTTTGGGCATAAATCTACAGAATGTAACTTGAAAGAGAACAAAACAGAACCAAAGATGAAATATACAGCTGAACGAAATGTATGGAGGAAGAAAGAGAGTTCTCATTGTAATCTCATCCTCTCAGTTCAGAAACAGAATAATCCTTGGTACATTGATAGTGGATGTTCAAAACATATGTCAGGAGATAAAGAGAAGTTTATTTCTATGTCAGAGCAGAAATCTGGGAACGTAACATTTGGAAACGATGCACCAGGAAAGATCAGAGGCAAGGGAATGGTTAGTCTTAGAAATGGTAAAGGAAAGGCTCAAGATGTGTTATTTGTAGATGGGTTGAAGCACAACCTTCTCAGTGTGAGTCAAATGTGTGACAAAGGGTGTGAAATCCTATTCACTGCTAAAGATTTTAAAATTAAAAATGTTTCCTCAGGAAAACTGGTTGCCAAAGGAATAAGAACTGAGAATAATGTTTACATTTTAAAAGAAGAAAAAGAAGAGTGTTATCTCAGCAAATATGATGAAAGTTGGCTGTGGCACAGAAGACTGGGACATCTACATTTTGATCATCTAATAAAACTCAAAAACAAAGCAGCAGTAAGGGACTTTCCAGAAATATCTGAACCATGTGATGAATTGTGTAAACCTTGTCAGACGGGGAAGTTAACCAGTACACAATTTAAGTCAAAGAGTGTTCCCTCCACAAATAAGCCTCTTCAACTAGTTCATCTGGATCTATGTGGCCCATCAAGGAAAGAAGGTACAGGTAAGGAGAACTATTTCATGCTCGTGGTTGATGACTATTCCAGACTAACATGGGTTGCATTCCTTACAGAGAAGTCTGAAGCATTTGCTAAATTCAAGATATTTAAAGCCCTGACTGAAAATCAAACTGGAAGAAAGATTAAATCTATCAAATCTGATAGAGGAGGAGAATTCAGTTCAAGACAGTTCAAAGAATTATGTGATGAGCATGGCATTAGGAAAGAATATACAATGGCAGGAACTCCTCAGCAAAATGGAGTGGTAGAAAGACAAAATAGAACAGTCCAACAGATGGCTAGATCAATGATGAAGGAAAATGATATTTCTCAAGGCTTCTGGGTGGAAGCTATCCATACAGCTGTGCACATTCTTAACAAAGCTCATTTGAGACCAAACAGTGACAAAACACCATATCATTTATGGTTTGGAAGACCTGCAACCATTAAACATTTCAGAGTTTTTGGGAGTAAATGCTATATCAAGAATAATGATGAAAATTTGGGCAAGTATGATGACAGAGCAGATGAAGGAATCTTTTTAGGATATGCTACAGAAAGCAAAGGATATAGGCGTTATAACAAGAGGCTGCGTAAAATAGTAGATTGCATAGATGTGAAAGTAGATGAAGATTGTCATGGAAATATCAGTCAAAGGAATAATGAAGATTCATGTTTGGAAAATACAAATGAAGAGACAGAAGAACAAGTCCAAGAATCCCAGAAGGAAGAATATGAATCATCAGAGTATGAGGAAGCTAAACTTGAACAGCACACTGTACAATCTTCTTCCATAATGATTAGAAAAAATCACCCTGAAAGCCAAATCATTGGTGATGAGAGTAAAGGTGTTCAGACTAGAAGAAAGATTTTGCAGGAATCTGAATAGTCTCATATTGCTCTTCTCTCTACAATTGAGCCCCAATGTTTTAATGAATCCAGCAAAGACAAAGACTGGGTAGCAGCCATGAATGAAGAGCTGGATCAGATTGAGAAGAATAGCTCTTGGGAACTTGTTCCTAGGCCATCAGACAAGAATGTGATTGGTTCCAAATGGGTATATAAGAATAAATTAAATGAACAGGGACAGATTGTAAGGAATAAAGAAAGACTGGTTTGTAAAGGTTATGCTCATATTGAAGGACAAGACTTCGATGAAACATTTTCTCCAATGGCAAGAATGGAGTCTATCAGAATGTTTCTAGCCTATGCTTGTTACAAACGATTTAGAGTATACCAGATGGATGTCAAGTCAGCATTTCTCAATGGAAATTTAGAAGAAGAAGTGTATGTGGAGCAACCTGAAGGCTTTTCACTCACAGATAAATCTGACTATGTATGCAAACTGAAAAAGGCTTTGTATGGGTTGAAGCAAGCACCTAGAGCCTGGTATGCCAGACTGGACAAATATCTACAAGACAAAGGCTTCAAGAGAGGTTATGTGGACAACAATTTATATATCAAAACTAAATGTGATGACTTACTGATTGTATTGGTTTATGTTGATGACATCATCTTTGGCTGTACTAATAATCTTTCTGTTCAATGGTTTACTAACTCTATGAAATCTGAGTTCAAAATGTCAATGATTGGTGAGTTGTCTTATTTCCTTGGTCTTCAAATCTGTCAGAAACCTAAAGGTATGTTTCTTTCTCAAGAAAAGTATCTAAAGGATATGTTAAAGAAGTTTCGAATGGAAGACTCCACACTTGTGAGTACACCCATGGTCAATGGCTGCAAGTTGAGCAAAGATGATTCTTCACTTGAAGTGGATCAAAAGATGTACAGATCTATGATAGGAAGCCTGTTATATATTACTACATCAAGACCTGATATCATGCATGCTGTTGGGATGGTAGGAAGGTTTCAAGCTACTCCTAAATAGAGTCATCTACTAGCTGTGAAATGTATATTCAAATACCTGAAAGGTACGCTCTCTTATGGTCTGTGGTATCCCAGAAATCAGAACTTTCAGCTAATAACATATTCAGATGTAGATTGGGCTAATTGTGTAGATGAAATAAAAAGTACAAGTGGCGGAGCATTGTTCTTGGGAGAGTCTTTGGTTTCCTGGCTAAGTAAAAAGCAAAGTTCCATTTCTTTATCTACTACTGAAGCAGAGTACATAGCTGTTGCTACTTGTTGTACTCAAATTTTATGGATGGTTCAATCTCTTGCTGATTTAGACGTAAAGTATTCTGAGCCTATTCCCATTCATTGTGACAATACTAGTGCTATCAGTGTTTCCAAGAATCATGTTCTTCATTCCAAAACTAAACACATTCCCATAAAGTACCATTTCTTGCGCGAACAAGTGGCTACTCAAGCAGTGTTGTTGCATTATATTCCTTCTACCGAATAGATTGTTGATATTTTTACTAAGCCTTTACCCACAGCTCGGTTTGAATATCTGCGTCAGAAGTTGGGTGTTCAGTCCTTGCCTCAGTAACTCATGCATTGTGTTAGGGGGAGTCTGTGTTTATTGTATATCTTATTTTTGGTTACAGCATGGAATGGTAGTTCGTTTTCTTAGTGCATATTGTCAGGGGGAGACTAGTCATCAGACATACCGTATCTGCCCAGGTTTATCCTTTGTCCTTGATGTCAAAGGGGGAGAAATGTGACCAGTTGAATGAGATATTGCCATCAATGTCAAAGGGGGATATTGTTGGAATATCTTTCAGAGTGGTGCGTTCTGAACTAGTAGATGGTAGATAGTGCTCAGTCTTAAAGTTTTAATGTATTGTCATTGATGGCAATCTGCTATAAAGAGAAGGGGAACTGATGTCAAATGGATGTGGCAATCTACTGAAAAAGAGGCAGGCATGCAGTTATCAATGGAGAAAATCGAACAGTGGGAGGTTCTAGAAATCCAGACAAAATCGAAAATCGAAAGATATTTACATCGGAATTTGAATGACTTTCCTAGCCGCAACGGTGGAAAAGCAAAGGTTAAAGACGTGCGACTAAAAAGACTGATAAGCATCGGCAGTCGGAGCGCTTTTGACTTCGGATGCGGAGTTTCTTTGGGAGCTGCAACGGTGGAAGCAACAAAGACAATTCATCCAAAGCAATCAGAAGTCAGAAGATATTTACATCGAAAGTTGAATGACTTTCCCAGCCGCAACGGCGGAAAAGCGAAGGTTAAAGACGTGCGACTGATAAGCATTGGCAGTTGGAGCACTTTTGACTTTGGACGTGGAGTTGCTTTGGTAGCCGCAATGGCGGAAGAATAAAAGACAAGTCATCCAAAGCAATCGGAAGTCAGAATATATTTACATCAGAAGCTGAATGACTTTCCCAGCCGCAACAACGAAAAAGGAAAGGTTAAAGACGCGCGTGACTAAAATACTGATAAGCATCGGCAGTCGAAACAGTTTGGACTTCGGACGCGTAGTTGCTTTGGGAGCCGCAATGGTGGAAGCATAGTGTATTTATCATATGCAACAGTGAAAGTCCACAACTCAACAATCAGCCGACTAAG
This sequence comes from Pseudotsuga menziesii, assembly GCA_001517045.1. NCBI lineage: Eukaryota > Viridiplantae > Streptophyta > Pinopsida > Pinales > Pinaceae > Pseudotsuga > Pseudotsuga menziesii. The sequence continues at coordinate 542,806 of LPNX010283385.1, read as the reverse complement.
GAAAATACATGAGAGAAGAATACCGAGACTGAAGCCGATTAGCTTTCCGCAATGGTGGGGGTATAAGCAAGTAAACTTCCGATGAATTTAAGCAAGCAGCAACTCAAATCCAGCATTGGACATGGTCTTTATGAAGAATCATGAGATGTCTATCTTTCAAGCAATTAATGACCAAAACCACAGAAGGAGATGAACAGCACAGATGTCTTAATGAGCAGAAGAAGTCTCCATATTCAGAATCGAGCCCAGGGCTCTTTGAACTGGAAGCATTGGAACATGAAGAGTCTAGCATAGTGGAATGCAGAGAGTCAGGAAAGCTGGGTATTCAAAGGGTCTTTCAGTTAGAGATGTTGAGAATCTATGGTATTCATGNATATTATAGCAAGCAGAAATGGGAGCGAGCTGTTTTTGGAGGAGAGTAATGGTGTGCAGAGAGGGTAGAGTAGTAGAGCAGAGGAATTGAAGAATGTGCTGAACAGTTGAACATAACAAAGGAGCAGAGAGCCGATGTTGAACGGAGCAAAGTGGTTTGGTAAGCAGAGACATATCTATATTGTTGCATTTTGATTCTATTGGAAAGTCTAGCAAATAACGGAGGTAGGGAGGTGCTAGGGGAGACTTTATGTCTCTATATTCAAGTGGGTGCTTGTAGTAATTGAATATTGGTGTCTTCACCCAATTGGTGCTGGGTCACAATGAGAGTTGATGCTCTCAGCAAGTTGGTGCTTGCATCTAGAGGTTGCAGCCTCTTTGAGTCAGTGCTCAAATAAGAAGTGATGTACAGCCATTGAAGCCTTTGACATCATAAGAAGAAGAGGTTTTTCCCTTATGGGTTTCCTCATGAAATATCTGTGTATAATATTATATGTGATTAAATGTTGTGATTGAATGCTGTGTTTTATGTTATCTACTCTTATGTTTATAACTCTGAATTCATAGCAAATATTGACTGCCATAAAGGTTATTGATTCTAAGTTAAAATGAAGTAAATTGTAACAAATAGTAACTAACTGATTCACCCCCCCTCTCAGTTAGTTCATACCTGTAACAGAACCCTACCTTGATGATCTGCCAACACATTCTCGTAATAGGATCAATCACCCAAATCACTTGTGTTTAATCTTTGAACGATGTAGATATTACAAAATTTGCTTGAATCCCCACAAGTTTGTTTTCTGTGTTGAGTCAGGTAGGCTGCTTGGGTTCATTGTTTCTAACAAAGGTATTCAGGTGGATCCTTTGAAAGTTGAGGCCATTGTAAATCTGCCTCCTCATTCTATCAGGCAAATTCAGAGCCTGCAAGGGAAGTCTAACTTTCCTCAACATTTTATCATGAATTATGCCAAGATCACTAAAGGTTTCATGTGCCTGTTGAAATAGGACACCCCATTTGTATCGGATGAGACTGCACAACTTATGTTTGAGGCATTAAAGAAAGCTTTGTTGTTGACACCTTTATTGCGTCTGCCAAATTACTCTAGATATTTTATATTGTATCTGGCCGCATCTGATTCGACCATTGGGGTAGTGCTAGTCTAGGAAGATGATAAGCTCCAAGAGCATGTCATCTACTATATTAGCCATGCTTTAGCCGACTCTGAACTTAGGTACTCCCACGTCAAAAAGTTGGCCTTAGTAGCTGTATATGTTGTTCATAGGTTACGTCATTATATCTTACTGAGGACTACGGTAGTAGTGGCAGATGTCAATCATTTCCAATATGTCTTGTCATGACGCATAGTTGGAGGCAAATTTAACAAATGGATAGTCATTCTCTAAGAGTTTGACTTGGATTTTCAATCCGCCAAATCCAAAAAATCCTTGGTTTTTTCCACAAGGACTTCACTTAGTGAACCTCTCACATAGCACGTGCAATCGTGGGATATTAAAGAATACCCTTAATTTCCAGAGATATTGACCCAAACTCTTTTTGTTGAAACCCCTTCCCAATACTTAAAACCTCCTCCCCACCCCTTTTTATACCTCAATCCTTATAAACCACCCTACCCACCCCCACCTTAAACCCCTCATCCCCCCAATACCTGTAATATATTGGTTCAATTTTTGATAATTTTAAAACCCACAATATGAATTAACGTGATAGGATATTGGTCAACAAGTGAAGCCCCCGAGGTTTTTGCAGAGCTCATTGTAGAATTTCCAGTAGAAGAAGATATAGCAATTGAACAAGACTCATTCCCAGATGAGCACATTTTCTTGATTTCCACCTCTGACCCATGGTATGGGGATATACTTATTTATCTCTAGACTATGAAGTGCCCTGCAATATTTTCATAGGAAGAGCGACGCAAATTATGCACACATGCGAAAAACTACCTCATCATCGGAGATACTTTGTATAGAAGAGGGATAGACTCTGTTTTGCATCGGTGCCTCACCCACGAAGAGGCTAAGATTGTCCTAAATGATGCCCATAGTAGAGCATGTGGGTGTCAATTATCTGGGTTAGCAACGACCAAGAATATTTTACGTGCCAGTTATTTCTAGCCCACGATATTCAAATATTGTGTGGAATCCGTGAAGCATTGTCATCCTTGTCAACTTTACACCAGAAAGATGCGAGCACATCCTTCTCTGTTATTTCCCGTCATCACAGTGGGCCCCTTCACCAAATGGGGGATAGATTATGTGACATGCAACCCAGTTTCTACTGGGGGGTACAAACATATTATTGTTTCTGTAGATTACTTCACGAAGTGGGAATAGGCAATGCCCACCTATAGAGATGACGGGTAAACTGCAGCTTTTTTTTTTTTAAACCAGATTATCGCACGTTTCCATATTCCTAAAGAGATTCTCACTGACCATGGAAGTCACTTCCAAAATAGCATGATGACCGATTTGGCTACTATGTTAGGGTTTAAACAATAACATTCATCTTTTTTCTACCCGCAGGCGAATGGTAAAGTCAAGGCAGTCAATAAGACCTTGAAGACTATTCTCAAGCATACTATTAACGCAGCCCGGTCAAACTGGCACATCATGCTGTATCCTGCACTTTGGGCTTATCGAACTAATGTGAAAACTACCATAGGGTTCTCACCTTTCCAACTCATTCACGGAGTGGAAGCAGTAACCCCAGTTGAATGCGAAATCCCATCTTTCAAAATTTCCATTCATGTGTTACCTAATACGACTGAGCTGGAAGAACATTTGCTACACTTAGAACATTTAGATGAGTTGCGTAGAGATGCGCTAACTGCAAACGAGGCTCATAAAAATAGGGTGAAAAATCAGTATGATAAATCGGCAAACCTAGGAATTTTTTTGAAGGGGGGCTTGTCTTGCTCTAGGACCAGGACAAAGAACCCCTGGGGGCAGAAAAATTCAGGTCTATGTGGTTAGGGCCCTATGTCATGTCAAAAGTACTGCATAAAGGGGCATATGAATTAACTTATTTCGAAGGGAATAAGCTACCTGAGCCTAGAAATGGGCTCTACCTGAAGAAGTAATATGCTTAGGATTAGCACTTTTTCTTGTAATTTTATTGTATGTAACTTTATGTACAATAGCTAGCCAGTTTGTGTTCTTATATCATCTATTGGTTGTTACATATGTCTTCTGAGTGGTTCAGGACAACTAGTTTCCTTTGGAGGCGCTTGCCTAGGTCCTGCTACCAATAATGTGGCCGAATACAGGGCCATCATTGAGATTTTATGGGATGCTGTGTCATGTGGAATCACTCAGTTGGAAGTTAGAATTGACTCTCAACTGGTGGTTTCCTAGCTCAATTGAGCTTATCAGCTGCAAAACCCTATTTTATTACGTTAGTTCTTGCAAGTTAGGTTATTGGAAAGAAATTTTGAGTTTATTACATTCAATCACATTCCAAGAAATCAAAATTCATTAACTGATGCGTATGCAAATTATATCTTAGATTGGTATTTAGCACATAATCCATAAAATATACAACAAACATATTGCAAAACACAGGTAAATAAACTATCATAATATATATATATTTAAATATCTATCCATATAGATATGTCAATTTCTTGATCCTCAGACCCAGTCATAACTGTATAATATACAAAAAAATACAAAAAGTGGATCGTAATCCATAAAATGCTCCTAATACCTAATATTGACCACCTTGGTCACCCTGTTCATCTTGTTCCCAAGCATCTTTAGCTTCTTCAGCTGTTGCAGCCTCTGCGGCCTCTATGTAAACAAGCACTACCCTGGCTACCCTCCTCATAAGGCGTATTCAGGTAGGTAGGATACCAACCACTAGTTCCTGCATGATGGCATGGATCTGCTCAATGCATAAAGTAGGAACTCATTAAGTAAGCCTGGATAGCTTCCCCTCAAGAACCCTGATTAAACCTTGATCCTCTCCTGCCACTAGTTGCACATACATATGAGGATTCCCATTAGGATGGACTAGTCCAATATCTGCATTTTAAACATTAAAAAGGATTAAAAACTTTATACATATGTATATATATATATTTTATGATTAAAAATTCATAAAAATTTAAAAAAAAAGGAAAAAAAACTTGAAAAACCAAAATACCTTATGCTCCCCATGCTCCTCCAGGAGGGAGGACAAGGTCATTGTCACCCCGAAAATCCATCCCAGCGTATGGAAACTACTTCAGTGCTGGTAGCTGTCACTCCCACCATAGGTAGAAGTCATCATTGTAAACACTTTGAACTGACCCACCGCCACCTTGGCGGAGGAATATTTCTCCCAACCTACTTAGTCTATGCCGACGGGGAGAGAAAACTGGTAGAGGAACTACAAGGCTCAAACTGGGCACTCTCTCAAAGAAAAATATTTTGAGTGTACTTTATGTCTTTGTCATGCTCGTTAAACACTAAGAATAAAGCATCAAGTTTACTGTTGTAAACCCCATTCCTCATAATCAAATGGATCTTTCCGAGTGATCTTGCTTTCCTTTACACTCGTAAAACTCAAGCTATATGCTGCTCTTGAAGGAGCATTGGGTAGGTGGTAATTTAACCTTTTTTGGACATCCTTAACTAAGTATGAAAAAGGTGTTCCTTTTCTTCTTGGGAAGTTAAGAGAGTTCTTTTGTGGTATGTTTTATACTTTTCCGGCCTCAGGAGACTAAATTGGATGAAAAAGGAACCCCCTGGAGTCTTCTTCGGAGTTTTCAGAATCTCTACACATGAAACCACCAACAAGCATATACTAGTTTGGGATTGTAAAATCCACAAATCAGTGATATCATCAAGAATTATTCTCTCCCCTCATCATTCTTGTCAAAAATGAAGAGAGACCTGAGTTAACTTTCTTGGACTCGTTAAAATTTAACAGGAAAGATAAGGTACACTCTCTGATACTCATGTCTCAGTGTACACATTTAGTTTCAGCTATTACTTTGAGTTGTCTTACTCATCCACTTGTCCTTTATGCATGGGGAAACTAATCATGTCTCCTACACGACAGATGAGTCTAGTTGTCAGATCTGCAAAGTTAAAATCTGCCTTGGTTTATCTCTGTGTCATGCTTACTGTTCAAGGATTTATCCATGTTTCTACTTATTATCCTGATTCCATGATTATCTTATCTGAATATTACTTGTGTCTACCTTCTCTTATCTAGTTCCTAGTCACTCTTGTGATCCATTGGAGGATCTATTGCCTTCCTCATCATAGTATGGTTTCTCATCAGCACTTCTTGACAATGAAGACCTAGAGTTTTAATGATGGTACCTTAGGATTCACTTTCATCATTGGTGAACTCCTTTGCTTCAATTGTCAATTTCACCTATTGATTGAAAATATGTTGAATCCTTTCCATGTTTGACTTCAACACATCTATTCACATGGCCTGTATTGTACTGGTTCCTTTGGATTTTGACAAAGACCTTGGGTTTATATCTATAACCTGAGTTGCGTAAGATTTTGTTGTGTTCACCTTACAAAGCTTCTAGATTTTGAAGACTCATCATTGTATATTGTGGCTTCGATCCACCTTTGTAATATACATGGTATTGTACTCGTATCATATGATGTAATCAATATTGTAAAGGAGCTAGTGTTCCAGTATATTGAACATAGCATCCTCATATATGATTTTGTATATGACATTGATATGTATTTGTTTTAGGTACTTCCTCTGCTTCCTTAGACTTCTGAGTTCTCCAAGATAATGATTATAATGTATTTTGTCCATCACTTCCCTTTGACCTCACACATTAGGAGGCATCTATTATTAGCCAAAATGGCACTTCTCCGTCCGAGTGCCGAAATTCCTCATGTTGGTACACACAAGGACAAATTTGGATTGAAGTGGCCAAAACGCTATAGATGGGCATGACCTTTGATGCATTATCTTCAGACCAACATTATATATTTTTATTCTAAGTTTTGGTATGCATACGCGACTATGTGCATTGCAACTTGCGTGTCATACGTGACTATGTGCATTGAAACTCGCATGTCATACGTGACTATGTGCATTGCAAACCGCGTATACTTGCATACGTGAGTTTCCTTCAAGCAAATCACATTTCATAAGCGAGTTGCCTATATTAATACCCGCGTATACCTTAATTCGACATTAAAAAATATAAATCGAGATTAGATGAGATTAGTTGGTCCCTAATCCATAACTATCCCAACTGTCTCAACCATCCCAACCTTCGAAACTACTCTATTTCCCAAACTATAAATAGAGGCCTTGGGGTGGGGCTAAGGAATCAATTTTTGGAGAGAAACGTTATGCTGGTGGTATATATTTAGATTCCTGGAGCAGCAGAACTCAGATTCCTTGGGCATAGGATTCCTTGTGTCAGAAGCTGGGTTGTATTCTTACCCATTCACCTTTTGTTAATAAACATAATTCTTCTTCCAATCTTGCATTGTTTATCTCATGTATATTGGTTTAATGAATATGTTCAATGATGTTATTATTATTCTTTTCATCTAACCTTTGATTTATATATATGAGATATTGCTTGAAGAATTGGCTCTTTGCAGGTGAAGAGAAGCATCCCTAGAAGCTTTGGAGAAGATTGGAGCGAGAGAAGATCAAGCTTGGATCAACTGTCGTTAATCGGATAAGTCAAGACTTTCTTCCTATTCTCTTTCCATTCTCTGTAAAAGATGATTGCCTGCAAGATTAGTAGTAAGTTGGTAACCCCAGACCCTAGGTTATAAGGGTGAAATGTCCTGAACAACATTTATTTTGTTTTACTTTGCTTTACAACCTTGGCCTTCTTTCTGCTTTATCCTTGCTTTCACAACTTTATTCTCCTTTTCTGCTTTAAGCTGTCTTTTTTCTTAATTTTTTATTTCCCAAATTTATTTCCTCAAGTGTTTATTCCTTCCTTCCTCAAATTCCTCAAATTTATCTTTTCTTGTCTTTCCTTCTTGTGCAATCTAACTTTGGTCAACTTTCCTCCATTGCGCCCTTGAGGATTATTTCCTTTTATTTTAAAAAATAAAAATATTAATTTATGAATATGACCACTAATAAATGCCTCATAAAAGTTTATTCAATTACTTTAACCTCTCATAATTAATCAATATTTTGGAAATTTCAAAATTAAGCCCAATACATTTAATTTATTCTCCTCAGCCCAAGGGATTGGTTGGGTTAGGAACTCGGACCTTGAATCACTCATGAGGGGATATGATAGTCCTCCCCTCCCAATATTGCTTGTCCTCAAGCAATTTCAAACTAGGATGTTGTAATATGTCTTCTCCTTCCCAAGTAGCATCCTCACTAGGAAGTCCTTCCCATTGCACCAAATACTCCTGAATGATTATGCTTCTCAACTTATTTTCCCTAACCTCCAAGATATTCTTTGGAACCAACACCAAATTCTGTTCATCCTCTAAGGGAGGTAACTCTTTTGAAACTTTCACTTTCTTCCCTATTACCTTTGTAACACCCCGGTTTTGAACCTGTTTTCATTTAAATAATATCATGTAAATAATCATGGTGTGGAGCTCAAGGAAAAATCCCTGCCATCAATTTAGTGTTTATGTTTTGGCGATTAAGATCTAGGCCAATGGTGTTTTTATGCTAGCTGAACGTTATAAGTTTGGACATCATGTTAAATTTGTAATTTTAATTAAAATCCTACAACCAGCTATGTCAATGCAACAAAATGAGATGGGGCATGATTTTTCCTAAGGATAAGGGGGGGATTGGAAGAGTGGGAAGACATTTGAAATGGACAGAGCACCATTTCTAGGAAAAAACGTTTTTTAAATTTTCTTGGGAAAGAAAACACCCAAAAGAAAAAGAAACACCTGCCTTTCCCTCATACAGTCGCATTTCACATTCCCCTCATGATTTTGGACTATGTTGAACATTTTGGAAAGGGGATTTTGGCATTCATGCAGTAAGCAAAAACCGCTTTGAGTCTTATTCCTTCACGAATTTTTTCCTGTTCTGTGATTTGTTTTCCTTTTTACTATTTTCATGTCTGTTAGTCGTTTCCTGAATGGGAATTCCCAGAATCTTATTTGTGTTTTTGAATTGAATGATTAGCAAATAATTTCATTTTTTAGTAATTGCAGTAGTCGGTTTGGCTCAGGCAATGCTCAGAAATTCATAATTGTGGTGTGTGTGTATTCCTTGGCTTATGTTACATTATGTTAATGCAAGAACTGAGATCATTGTGTGTACATCCTCGTTTGACATATGAACTGATTTGGGGAATGGAAATGCAGTTTGGACTTGCTTGATAAACCCAGTGTGTGAAGGAACCTCACAGACCAATCTAGAGGGCTGGTTTTCTTCTTTTCATACCCTGAATAGCACTGGAATGGAAGGCATGGCCTGAGGGACTATGTATCAGAGAATGGGATGCTTCCTTGTGTTGGGTGTGTAAATGTTTATAATTCAGGCTAGATCTGGTTTAGGTGTCCATAGCTCTAGGATTGAGCTCACTAGCTTAGCAGTCAGTATTTCTACCTCCTTGGCATCTTGATAAACCCATATGTTGGCTTGGTTGTGTCTCATGTGAATCTTGGCTAATTGTAAACCACTGTCTGTGTAAGCCTCATAAACCCAACTAGAAGGATGGCTTGGCTGGTAGCCTGATAAACCCATCTATTGGCTTGGTTGTGACTTGTATAAACTTTGGCTATGTGTAAATCACTACCTGTGTAAGCTTGATAAACCCAACTATGTTGTCTTGGCTGAGTTTTATTGTACCCTTGGCTATGGGGAAGTCTTCTAGTGTTCTTTATACCTTGGGGAAATCATGCCTAGCTCAGGGGTGGTAGTTTTGCTGAGAGATTGATGAGCACACTGGCCTATGGTTGGGTGGAACGTCGTAGTGACATAGCTGGTTGTGGGACAATATTTTGATAAAGATAAGTATTTCTTGTGTTTCATTCCCTGCAACTCTACTTGTTTATAAATGAATATGAATATGATGAATGCTTGAATGGAATGTATTTGATGCAGATGTATATTTCATGAATGATGCATATATATGTGTATGTAATTTTATTCCAATGAATTTTTCTAAGTTGTTATGGAGCTAGATCGGTCGGATTCGTGATGGCCTGAATGCTCAAAATCAATTTTAGAGTTAGAAATTTTCATGAACAGATCGAATTTCCGCATATTTTTCCTTCCGCAACCTGCAGGATGAGGGATGCGGGATGTGGAAATGCGCTTTGCAGAAGTTTGGACTCTGCATTTTACCTTCCACAATTCACTTTCCACAACTTGTGGGATGCGGGATGTGGGATGCAGAAATGTCATTTGGCAAAATATGCTTTCCGCAATTTGTGGGATGCAGGATGCGGCAATGACTTATGGCAATTTTTATTTCCACAACTTTGATCTCCACAATTGTCATTCCACATGCGGGGTGCAGGGTGCGAGAGTGAAATTTTATATGTTTCTGATTCTTCAAGTGAAGCTCTCCACACCGTTGATTTTCTGCGGGATGATTCTCCACCACTCGATCTCTCTACAATCGGGGAAGATAAATATTTATACACGGTCTGGATCAGAATGTTAGCAGGAGAAATTCTTTCTTGTGTATAACTTTAAAGAAAAAAATAAAGGCTTGGGAATAATCATACGAATGCAGAATCAGAGATGGGTAACTCAGGTAGAAGAGTTGGGTCGTGTTCTCTCCTCCGGGGTGGGAGGGGATGTCACAAGCTTCCTCACACAAGACACACTAAAGACACTGTGAATCTTACCTCCTGAAGAAAATTCTAGCTCATATGCCACCTCACCAACCTTCTTTAAGATTTTGTATGGGACATAGAACCTTTAATTCAACTTATTTTATCCCTTAGACTTCAAGGAGGGCTGTGTATAGGGATGCAACCTCAAATAAACTAGATTTCCTTCTTGGAAGGTTCACTCCACTCTTTGTTTGTTTGCAAACAATTTCTATTGGTTTGGTGTTGTCAACAAGTTTTCCTTGATAGTTGTGAGTATGTCTTGACTCTCTTGGAGCTAATCCTTTTTCCTTTTGTGTCTTACAATCACCAAATATAAGATTATCAAAATTAGGTACATCGTAACTATAAATATCTTTGAATGGGGACACTCCAATGGAAATATGGAAATTAGTATTGTAGTAGAGTTCTCCCAAATGTATCCAAGATGTCCATGACTTTTGTTTCCCAGTAACATAATTTCTCAGGTACCCTTCCAACCATTGGTTCACTCTCTTTGTTTGTCCATCAATATGTGGATGATATCTTGTACTCATGTTCAAAATTGTCCCCACCAACTTGAACAGTTCTTGCCAAAAATTGCTAGTAAACTTGTTGTCTCTATCAGTGATGATAGATTTTGGCATTCCATTAAGTATGAAGACTTCTTTAATGAAAATTCCATCCACTTGGATGGATGAAATAATGGTTTTGACTGCAAAAAAGTGTACATATTTTTTCATCCTATCAACCACAACATAAATACTATCTTTACCTAGGATTTTGGGGAGTTTGGTGATGAGATCCATGGACACACTTTCCCATTTTTACTCCGGGATAGGAAGGGGTTGTAGGAGTCTTGTTGTATGTGTATGTTCTACTTTTTTTTTCGGACATGATGCGCATGATTTTACATACTCGATCACTTCTATCTTTTATCCTTCTAAGAAAAAATCCCCTCACCATCCTGTGTGTCTTCACAAATCTTGGATGTCCAGCTAGGGGCACATCATGGGAAAATTCTAGGATCTTCTTCCTCAATGATGATTCTGGAACTAAAAAAATTATATCCTTATGATATATGATACCAATAAGGACCTTGAAATAATTATCATGAATTAGTCCATCAAACAAATCACAAGAAAACTGATATTTTGCATACTCAACTCCTAACTGTGCTTTCGAATCATTCGTCTTACCCTTCTTGTACTCAATGTCAAAATCAAATGCTTGGTTCTTACTTAACTTCTTTATTACTTGAAACAATTTTTCATTCCAAATGATGCTAGGATCCAATAACCAATTCGGTAGTGCATCACTATCATGAATCTTCCTCTTTGCAATAATTATTTTCATTCCATTCATGAGTGAATAAAAACTCATAGCTATTGATCCAAATGGAAACAAATTATACTTCTCCTTTAGAGAGAAATATTCTTTCCATGAAGGTATCTCAAAATCCTCCTCAAGTAAGCTAGGAGTTTCTAAAACACTCCCCATGTCAACTAGTCTATCCAACCAAGTTAATGGTCCCATGTGCTCCTATGCATGATGGAAAGATCATATGGATTCCATGGGAAATGATGTTTTTGGACACATGGTAAGACAATATTAGTAAAACAAAAATATTTATCACAGAAAAAAGAGAATTGTTACATCTATGAATCTCCATCTTCGCTATGTTTCTATCCACCCAATCAATAGGTGAAAAGGGCTATTTTCTTGCTGATCCAAGTGAGGCATAATTAGCCACCTTCTTCAAATATATTTCTTCTTTCAGTATATGCATCTCATGAGGTATCTCTCCCAAGATATGCATGTCAAATAATTTCTTACCAATGTAAGCAATTCTAGTGCATCCTTGATCCTTCATTTCAGTGATATATTTATCTACCCAATCCCTAAATAGACAATCACCTTTTTTTGTTGATTCAATTGGAATGTCTTAGCTAACGTTTTCATTGATAAGGAATTTTCATCCTTCTTCTTCCTCCTAAATTTTCTCTCTAAAATAACTTCTATGTAGTGTATCTTCCCCTTGGTAGACTTGTTGTGTCCATAAACCCAAGGTTATTGGTAGGTTAAACACAACTTCCTCCTCCTCAATTAATCTCTATCTATGGAGAAATTGTCCCTCCTTAAATTTTTAGAATGATGCTTCATGTGGGGTGGTATTTGGTTCTTGAATTGAGATGGAGCATTCAACCTTGGAGGGAACCTTGTCCTTGGAATAACATATTGCAAGTATCTTGGTCTATTCAGTGCATCTTGCAAAGTAGAGGGAATGTAGGCTTTCACCAAATATTTCAAACGTTATGAAAATCATTCAATGAATAGTAGTTTCAACCAAGATTCTGATATATAATTCACCATAACAACCAACTTCTAGAAATAAGAGTTGCAAGCTTTAGGAGTCACAATTTGCTTGACATGCGTAAGCTATCTGAAAGAAATTCTAAGGTCTCTTCTTTCAAATCTATCAATAATCCTTCTTGTGAAATCATCATAATTTGTCACTTGATCATGTCCAAGATTATTCATCCCATGAAACCACCAGTCGTTAGCTTCTCTATACAATTGTAAAGTATCCATCTTGATAGCTTCTCTCTTAGCGATTGAATTTAACTGAAAGTATATATCTAGATTTTGAACCCATGAGCTAGTTGTGCAATTTGATGAAACATCAAAGTATGGAAGAGATATTTTGCCAATAACATTCTTCATCTCATAATTCTGATCATTATTTCAAAACCAATATCTTGGATTGGTTTTGTATCAGAGATCACAAAACTCTTTGAATGTCAAATCTCTTTGACATTATTCATTCAGTGTGAGATATTCAACATGCTTGTCCTCCATAGTGGCAATGTTTTCATTAGGTATCCCAAATATTTTCTTTGTTCAACAAGGAACTTGGGCATAGTAGGACTTGATTGACTTTGAGGATCCTTTGTGAATCCATTAGCCTTATTATGAGGCCCAGTACTTGAAAATACAAACCCTTTAGGGCTCCTCCTTTCTTCATGTAACAAAGCATGGATGCTTCCTTCACCATTCTTGTTCTCCAGATTATTGAAAAGGAAAGATATGGTTTCTTATCCCAAAAGGATGATGTTATGGGTCATGTATCAAAATTATTGCATCATATTTGAAATCAGACTTTGGATCTCACCATTTCCACCCATACTGTGTCTTTCACTTTCTCCTTGGAATTTCCCTTTAATATAATTCATTTCATCAGGATCATCCCCTGAAGGATCTTTCTTATTATATGACTCATGATTGAACACCCGAGCAATTTTAAAGGACCTTGTTCTGATACCACTTGTAATGTACCAATTTGGATATTTGGCACACTAACTCATAACAACTTAGTAAACAAGAGTCTAGGTGACTCAAAATGGGATATTTACCAGGTACTGAATGGATTTTTTTACTATGGGAGGATTAGAGGAATGAAATATAAGTTAATAGAATATGTAGGTTCTCTCTATAATGTTTGAGAGAATTTAGAGAATATTTAATCAGTAAACTAATGAAGGAGGTTTTTAGGACTACACAACTAGGCCGACTTCGAGATGACTCAAACATTGCCAGGATGGTTTGAGTATGAAACCCAGGGATGGAATGGGTTAATTAGATTTTTAATAAGTAGAATCAAGTGGAAGAATCCAATTTGGAGTTTTCTTGAGGTTTTGATTACTTTATAATTGAAACTAGCTAGAATTTCATGGCAATCTAGGCTGGGTGCGCACAATAGGACTAGAAACCATATTTATTTTATTGCATTAAATAAATAAAATATCATAGGTCTAATATTACATCAAGGGAACCCTTCAGAGGATGAATTACATCATAAATTTATGAGAGAGAATAAAATAAGAATCCTCCTTAAAAAAGGACTGAGAATCATGAAGAATTAGATTGAAAGGCTTCTTCAATAACTACAATTGGATGGAAATTCACTAGATCTGATCTCAGGACTTGAAATAATCTTGATGTCTTCATCCCTTCAATATAAGCATGGGGCACATCTCCCAGCTTGGACCAGGGGCACATCTCCTAAGTCTAAAGGCAAATAGCTCTCAATTCATTTCTCCAACTATCAAAATATGGGATAGGGGTGCACACTTTTCTTCCTATAGACTGAATGATGTATTTTTGAGATAGCTAAGGAATTTAATGCACCCTCATGTATGGATAAAGTTGCCTTAATTTCGTGCTTTACCTTTTTTTGCCTTCATGCTTTAGATTTTACTTCTTAGCTTTACTTTTCTGCTTTGCTTTTGCTTTTCTCGATTTTAACTAATTTTTCTTGATTTTTTGGATTTATCTTGTTTTTGATTTCATGTATTAGCTTTTCCTACCTTTGCTCTTTTTTTCACTGCTTTTTCCTGCTTTTTATTCTTTATCTTGCTTTATCTGCTTTCTATTTTATTCTGTTTTACTCTGCTTTACTGCATTGGCCTTGTTTCTTCTTTATCCCTGCTTTCACAGCTTTATTCTCCTTTTTTGCTTCAATCCATCTTTTTTCTTTAGTTTTGATTTCCCAATTTTATTTCCTTGAGTCTTTATTCTTTATTTCCTCAAATTTCTTAATTTTATCTTTTCTTGTCTTTCCTTCTTATGCAAGCTAACTTTGGTCAACTTTCATCCATTGCGCCCTTGAGGATTATTTCCTTTTATTTTCATAAATAAAAATATTAATTGATGAATATGACCACTAATAAATTCCTCGTAAAAATTTATTCAATCACTTTAACCTCTCCTAATTAATTAATACTTTGGAACTTTAAAAATTAATCCCAAGCCATTTAATTTATTCTCCTCAACCCAAGGGACTGGCTAGGATAGGAACTCATACCTTGAATCACTCATGAGGGGACATGACAGAATGTATTAAAACCTAATTTTGTGATCTTTGAACATTTGTTTCAAAAACATTGAAACACATTTTAATGTCGTGTAGTACTTTTATGTTCAACATTGGTTTTTTTCTAATAGATGACTACAAAATATACTAATTAGTTGAGGCATATAAATGGATCCTTTGAATATGGGAAGATCGATTCTTTCACCTCACTTTGGAAACACAAAGGTATATTTAACAAGTATTTTAGGAAGACTATCTAACAATATTGCTTGCTTGATTTCTTTCTACATTTTATAGTTGGATTGTCTTGAAGATGAAGGTGGAAACTTCTCATAACATGATCTAAAAATCATGTTAAATGATTAAGGCATTGATAAAATGTTTTAAAGGAATTGATAATATTTTTTTCGAATTTAACTAAATTCACCATTCAACCCAAGATTACGAGAAAGAAGCTAAAACTACTTGCGAATATTCAATCTTCGATTGTAATCAACTTCCTCTTTTGCCTCATTTGATATTTATTTGAACTATTGGTCCTTCTACAATGAGAAAATACAATACAAAAAATATATTGAAAATGAAAGGTGTTTTATGTCTCTAATATGAGTTCATTAGTTAATTTTTTTCTACAATATATTTTATATAATTAACATACACTCATTATATATATATATGTATGTATGTATGTATGTATGTATGTATGTAAATTGAAAATGCTCTTCTCTGTATCGAACGAGATTTGCAAGTATTTCCTCCTTGTCCATTAGAAGAAAAGGAATAAATTTTCAAAGCCATCATGAATGAATTTCCATCAGAGTCCTATTATGCATATTGTCCACCCTATGATGTTTATGTTGATTCAATATGTCTTCTCACTATTCAAATCAACCATGGACAATGGGAACAAGGGAGTCGCATGACTTCAAACATGCTTTTGAATGTACCATGCACGAGTACATTCATAATTGGAAAATATGGAAAGTACACCAATATATTTATTACCAACCTCCTTGGCACTTATTTCGCTACACCCTACAACTGGAGAGGATGATTGGGAAATAAATGTTTGTGGTGAAGCAAACAATAGGTCCCCATGGAATCAATTTATCTCGACCACTCACAAGTAATTAAAAATGGCTCAACCAAAACTATAATGGGATTATGATTCCAATGATGATTCCAGTGGTCGTCCATTAGGGTGCGGTTGTGGGGAAGACGGTTGTGTATGTTTTAATGATGGCAGTTAGGAATGTAATAAATATATTGTGTATGCAAATAATTTCTTTAACTTGAATGGAAGGATTTGATCAAATATATTTAAATCATTTGTTGTATGGAAGCATACAATTTTTTCTCTATTTGTTTTATGAAATAACATGTCTAAAATTAAACTTGTGTCTCTCTCTCGTGCTTATGTTTATACTCACGCCTTCATATACCTATCCATATGACTCAATGGTTCACACTAAAAGTAGTCATAAAAATCACTAATTTAAAGGTCGCATGCATATTGAATTCAAGTCAAGGGTGATCAAAGGACACCACCCTCTACTACGACACCACAAGTAAAACTCAATGTATTTGTACGTAAATATGGACAATACATTTTACTATATGTTAAAGTTAATATGTTTCTTTCATGAGTCTAATGGTTCCATTTTGGTGATGGTTTCTATGTTTTTATCACAAGGTGATTGGGGAAGTCTCTGGTAGTACATCACCAGGATAGAGATCGTGATGTTGATGGCCCCTCTACGTAACAAGTATAAAGAATTATAATTGTACAAATTAAATATGATAAATATGTTTTATTATTATGTTTTTTTCATGAGTCTATTGATTTCATTTCGGTAATGTTTTCTATATTTTTTCCCAAGGATGATTGGGGGAAGGATTCCATGATAGAGAAATCCATAGATCATGATGTGGATGATATATTGTGCGATGTAGACATTGCATCTTATGAGGACCCATTGCATATTAAAAATGATGTGGCACAATTTATTGCTAATTGTTTGGAATGCAACCAAGATAGGGTGACTCATTTTGTATTCCATACTTGGTAACTAATATATGATATGAATTTTGTTCATCATTGTGAATTGTGTACAAACTACTGTGTATATTGGATATATGTGGTTTTGTTGTTTATGATGTTCCTACTTATATTCCTTTTAGGAAATGACTTGACATGAATATAATGGATTGATCTAGTTTATAGTTATGATCATTGATAACATATGATTCTTTTGATGATGTGAATAATGATATGGTTGTTATTCCTTGATCTTGTGATATGAGCATGTGATATTGTTGTCATTATGAATTCGTGTAAAATATTTTTGTTACTAATTAGGTGTGAGATATGAGAGGTTGAAAAAATATACAAGACCTCTTGAGAGGAATCACTCGTGAACGAGGAAAAGGGCCTCAGGATGTTTTAGCCTCATTGAAGTGAAGATCTTTTTTTATAATTTCATAAATTTATAGTTATGATTATGCATGACCACATGAGATCATGTTGATGATATCTTGTGGAGGAAAACAGTCACATGGTTGAATAAAATAAGTATATATCATTGTCCAAGGATACTCAAATATGGTGCCCATGGGGTGTAGAATAGATGGTGAATGGGTGTACTGTTAAGGCACTCCTTGCATAAGGTCACTGGTTCAAAAATCCATGGGTTCTTACTTACAAAAAAAAGGATACTAAAATATGGTATCAAGGCATATGAACAAATATGGATAACCCTTTGATATTGAGAAATTTATTTATGAGTTGTGAATAATGAATATTCAATGCGAACTGATGTGCATGATTGTCCATGCATAGGACACAAGGTTGAACCTTTCCCACTAGCCATCATATAGGCATAGGATGCAGCCAAGATGTATTTTTGCCTTATTGGTTAGTGAATTTTTAGGAAGGATGGAAATTTGTTGTTTTTTTCCTCACAACTATTGGAACAAAAGCATCATATTATTCATAAAACCATATTATTGTTGTTGTTGTCCTAACAATCATCTTAATTGTCAAAAAATGATTTTATTTTTTTAATCAAATGGAATGAGTGAATGTTATATGTTAATGAGTGAATGCAAAATGTTTCTTTAAGATTAATACCACATGTTTTCACTTATATTCATTTATTTTGAAGTACATACTTTGGGTATTGGAAATTGAGAGTGATGTGAGGGGCGAAGGGGCCAGATGAGCTTCTACCTTCATGTGGTTGGCCCTGTTCAGTAGAGAATATTAAACTATTATCAAAACAAGGAGAAGCTCCATAAGGTAATGCACTTTATTATTATGTATTATATAGTCTTGTAAATTTTGAAATACATGTCTATTTCTTAAATTCTTTTCCATAAATTTAACTTGCTATGTTTGTGGTTGTATGTTTGTAGTTGAATACCCTTCATCCACATCTTCCTACACCTTCTCGGGGAAAATGTTCCATTATTTTGGAGCTTCCTATATGAGGGTGTTCACTTTAGTGATGTCAAACGTCACATTCCTTGCCTACCTTGATGGATCGCTCCCCTCATTTGTTGGCCTACATGTGTATCTATGTCATATTTAATGGTATGATCCACACGGAGGAGTGTTTCTTACATCATTTCATGGAATTTCTAAGGATGACATTGAGTTTTGTTGGAATTTTTTTATGGGAATGTATAATGGAGGATCGTCCTACATTTGGAGGTGCCCTATTTTCCATTCCATACTATATTGAGGTATAATTCATTTTAGGGGTCTCCCTTTCATCATTTTGTGTCACTATTGAAGCAACATTCCACCCCTTTGGTCTTTGTTTCTTGGATTTGTGCACTTTGAAACTATTTTACACTTTTTTTAGGAGGATTGTCACATCATTTTGAGGGTTATATCTCCATATTCATGGAATCATTCCACTTTAAATATGGTTTATGCCATATTTAAAGGGGTTGCATCCTTTAAGGATGGTTTCTACTTTCTAGAACACTCTTTTAGGACAACTAGCATTAGAGGAGATTTGGGATGACTAAACCCTAAATCTAGGGTTCAACTACCATGTTTTTTGGACCTATAAAAATATTTAAGGATTGTTGTAATCTCACAGATCACATAAGGTTACCAATAATACATACTAAAACATATATAAATATAAACAGAGACAAGAGATAAGAACAGATAGGTGAATAACAGATTATATTATACAAATGAGTCCATACAACACAAAGAACTGAACTAAGTTCTCATCTGGCTCAACAGCCTAATATATATGATTACAGAACGGTTACAAAATAACTACCTGTCGATTCGGTGAATTGACACGACCTTAGGTGGTCGACCTAATCTCTAGCTTTAGTCGGTCGACCGACTTAGTCGGTTGATCGACTAAGTCGGCCCATCGATTTAGTCGGTTGATTGACTAAGTCGGCTCTCGTTCAAGTCAACTTATCAACTTGCTCCTTATATATCTCCCCCATGAACAAAACATTTCTTCATCCCGAAGAATAGGGAGGTACAAAATTCTTGCTGGCCTTTTTGTCGACAAAGGCCCATTCTTGTATCTCGGTCCATAGCTTTTGCCATGAGCCTTCCTGTACTTTAGCATTTTTTATGTTCTTCAGCCTACGGACTAAAGGTGTATCTGTAGCCTGTATCTCCTTGGCTTTGGTCGAGGCTCTGGTTTGTTTAGAGGCCATTGTGTTGGTTTGGTGGTCGATTTCACCAGGGGGTTCTCATATTTTGGTCAACTGGATGCTCTGATGCTCTGTCTGTATAGGTTGTGGTGAAATAACCTTCGGTGATTTAGTATTTATAGGTGATGCTGTGGTTGTGTGTGGAGATGGGTGTATTAATGGCGGATGTGATGTTCCAGCTGGAGTACAGGAGGGTGTGTTAATGGTGAATTGCTTTCAGCGCTCGATGTCATGAATGCGCGATGGGACTATCGAAGTCATCGGTTGGTGTCGATGATGAGAATGGTCGACGAAAGTAGTCAATCGATGAAAGTGGTAAATGGTGCTAGGTCGATGGTCATGATGGTGGTTGTCGAGGTGGTGATTCCCTGTCATGGTTTTCTGTCTGTAGGGAATTATTTAGTTTTTGGAATTTTTAGTTTTTTATGGATTTTGGTTGACGGTTATGGTCGTCATATGATTTTTTTTGTATATATATTAGATTTAGTTTCTGTAGCAGTTTAGTCGGGCTCCATTAACTAGCTTCCGAAATACTATGCCCTGTAATGTCCTTAGTTGGACTGATCCGTTGGGATGTATCTCTTCAACAACGTAAGGTCCCATCCATTATGTGTGGAGCTTCTTAGGTTTTCCTTTGAACCGACTATTGTATAGTAGAGCAAGGTCTCTGACAGACAGGTTTTTGTTCTTAATGTTTCGGTCGTGCCATGCTTTCTGTTGTTGCTTCTAGATTTCTTGGTGTTGTATAGCCATGAGTCGGTGCTCTTCCAACTTGCTGAGTTGAAATAGTCGGTCCTTCCTTCCCTGTTCGACATCGACATGTTGTATTTCTATGATAATAGGTGTCTGTTGTTAGAAGTGTAGTGGAACTACTGCGTCTTGTCCATAGACTAGTCGAAAGGGAGTTTGGTCAGTCGATCGCTTATAGGCTATTCTGTATGCCCATAAGATTGTAGGTATTTTCTCATCCCAGTCATCCTTGTCAGCATTACATATTTTAGTTAATCCTCTTGTTAATGTTTTATTGAATGCTTCAATTGCTCCATTCGACTGAGGATGATATGCTATACTCTGACGGTGGTCGATTTAGAATTGGTCGATTAGGGTTTTGATAGTTTTGTTGATAAAGTGTGTCCCCTGGTCGCTAATCAAGGTTATTGGACATCTGAATCTAGTGATGATATTCTCATAGATAAACTTAGCAGCTATCTCACCAGAACATGTATCAACCGGTTCAGCTTCTACCCACTTAGTGACATATTCCACTGCAGTAATGATATACCTTGCACCTGATCTTTTTGCTAGTATAGGAAATGGTCCTCTGAAGTCTATGGCCCAGATTTCAAATGTGAGACTGGGGTTTATTGATATCAAGGGCATTTCTGTACTAGGCAGGGGTCGACCTAGTTGTTGACATCTGTCACATCGACTAACAAAATTTTTGCAATCTCTGTGGAGTGTCGGCCACCATAATCCTGACTGTTGGATTTTCTTTGTAGTTGTGTCTGCTTGAAAATGTCCTCCTATAGGTCCATAGTGTGCTTCATGCATAATTTGGTCTTGTTCATGTTCGAGTACACACCTTCTGAGGATGTAATCTAATCCCATTTTGTATAAAAATCCATTAATGAGACTGTATGGTGCAGCCTTCATAGCTAAGATCTGTTTTTTCTTGGTGCTCATACCTTCTGGTGCATGTCCATCTTCTAAGAACTGAGCTATTTATTCTAGTTCTGTTGGGACTGCTTCTATCCGAAATAAATGTGCATTAGATAAGTCATCATCGACTCCTATCGGTTCTTCTCCTATGTTGATTCAGGATAGATGGTCGGGACCGACATTTAACTTGCCTAGTCAGACAACAAATTCAAACTCAAATTCTTGGAAGAGAAGTAGCCATCGACAAATCCTTCCATGACGAAGTGGTTTATTGACAAGATACTTCAGGGCCTAATGGTCGATATAGAATATAAATGGGTTAGCGAAGAGATAATTTTGATACTTTTGGAGGGAAAAGACCATACCTAGGGCTTCTTGTTCTGTGGTCAAATAGTTTCTTTCATCCTTGTTTAATTTTTTGCTGCTGTAAACTATAGGATAATCCATTCCATCATCACCTAGTTGAGTTAGGATTGCTCCTATTTCTAGGCCTGATGCATCAATATGAACATGGAATTTGATCGACCAATTTGGAAACTTTAGGATGGGGGGTTTGACTAGTTTTCTTTTTAATTTTTTGAATGATATGTGGCACTCCTATGTCCAGTTAAACTCTTGATCTTCCCTTAATATTTCTTCAAGAGGATAGGTCATATCTGAATAATATCTTATGAATTTTCTGTAATAGCCTGTGTGGCCAAGTAGCACCCTGACTTGTTTGGGGTTTACTGGTGGTTTCAGGTCGAGGATAATTTTAATCTTTGCAAAGTCAACCTTAATATCTTCCTTACAGACAATGTGCCCCAATAATATCCCGATGGGGGTCACAAATATGCATTTCTTGATGTTTAGGGAAAGTTGAATCTATCGACATCTCTCCAGCATAAGTCTGAGCCATTTGCAATGCTCTTTTAGTGTGGAGTATATTGTCCAGTCATCAAAGTATACTGCCATGGTCTTATAGATGTATTCTTGAAATGTTTTGACAACAATTCGAGAAAACACTGCAGGTGCATGCTTTAATCCAAAAGGCATAACTTTGTAAGAAAAGGAACCAAATTCACACACAAAGGTTGTCTTCTTCTGGTCCTCTTTGGCTATTGGCACTTGGTTATAGCCTAAGAATCCATCTGTAAATGAGTAGCATTCATGTCTTGCAACTTCATTCAAGATTTCATCTACATAAGGGGTTGAAAATGGGTCTGTCAGTTTTACTTTGTTTAGTTCCCTGAAGTCGACACAAATTCTTAGTCTGGTCGGATCATGTTTCTTAGGTTGAACCACCATTGGACTTCCCCATTCTGATTGGTCGATAGGGTAGATGATGTCTGCTACTAACATGTTATCAATTTTCTTTTTGACTATCTCCTTGTATTTGTGAGCTAGTTTATAAGGCCTTTTCTTCACAGGTCGAACATCAGGTTTAGTACCAATTTTCATTTCTCCCATTTCATGGACTAAGCCTTTTAGGTATTTGTAATCTCTAGAAAATACATCTTGGAATTCCCTTAGTAAGTTGACTATTTTTGAGGTCTGTTCTTCGCTCTAGTAGTCACCAATCTTTGCCATTTTTGGTCGATCATCATTGGAGATGTCGAATTCTTTAGTTTTTTCTTTAGCATCTAGCCACTCTGGTGCGTTGGCTTCATTGATCAGTCGACTTCCTTCTTTGAACTATGAGAATGTGGCAGGAAATTCAGCTACAGTCATTTTGTCGGTATCTTCTTTGTCTGTTGTTTCGACTTTTAGGATGGTGTAAATAGGTTTTGTTGTTTCGACATGGTTGGATTTCCATCTAAAGCTTTTTCCTTTTGTGTTTTCATTTTCTAACTGTAATCTTGTCAACTGTGGTTTTAGTTGTGTTTGTATTGTGTTGCATTTTTTTGTCTGTCGATGATCTTGTAAGGGTCTATTTTTAGTCGGCTATATAAATTCTTTAATTTGTTTTGTTGTTTCGACCAGATTTTCATTTTGAGGTATAAAGTTGAAATCTTTAATAAAATTTTCCTTGAGTTCATGCCATAAGAAGGTTTCACCTATAGCTTCTTCCATATTATACCATTTGTTTGGTAAGTTGGATAGGGTTGATGGGAACAAGTGTGGCCATGCTCGTTCATCCTTGTATCCAAGTCTTCTCCACTCCTTTTCACAGGTTTTGATATGATCTTCTGGGTTTTGTCCTTTAGTGAATACAGGTATCTAAGGTTGTTGGGTTAACTTCTTTCCTCCAAACCTTTCGACAAAGTAAGTCGAAGAAGTTGTGCAGGTCTGTAATCTTGTCTGATGGGTATCCCACCATCGAGCAGCTTGTCTTGTAAAAGTTTCAACTAGTCTTTGAAGTCGGCCATGTTCACCAATATTTTTGGACACTTGTTCGACATGCATGACTGGTGATTCCCTTTCTATATACCTTGGTAATTGTGTAGTATTTAGGTTGGTCGGTTGTAAGGTAGGGTGTTCCCTTATTTTCTTTTCAAATATTTTTGGGACAATGGACACTATGAAGCACTCTTGGGTGGGATTTTTCTACACTTGTTGTATAGTCCAGCACCCTCTTGCTTGTGTTTCATAGTTCTCAATCTCCCAATCATATAATTCAGCATCTGAGTTATAACCAACTGAGTCTTGGTTACCTAAGTGAAGTTCTCCATGGATATTTGGTTCTGTGTAGTCTGCATTGTTGTGGATTTGGTAGAGTTGTCTGACAATAACTTCTTCATCAATAGGTTCAGTCCAAGGTTCCCCTTGAGATGGATGAATGGGTACAATGAACTTTTGACCATTTCCTTTTAATTTGATTCGTTCCTTATCTAGAGATATGGATGATTTCATCTTTCTACCCCAAGGTGGACCTACTAATGCTGGGAAGGAACTGGATCCTTCCTTCGAGTCAATGATTTCAAAATCAACCTTGGTCAAGATTCCTTTTATAGTCGTGTCGACGTTTTTCCATACTCCAATGGGTTTAATTAGGCCTTGGTCGGCTAGTTTCAGGTATATGCCTGACTCAAAAAGTCAAGGTCAGCCCATTTGTTCCCAAGTGTCATGAGTCATGATGTTTACTTGTGAGCCAAATTCAAGCACTACTTGTCAAATGTGGTAACCTTCAATTTCCAGGTCGACAAGTGGGTCGGCATCACTTTTGTCTTTTTGATTTAAGCTATAGATGTTCTTTGTTTGTTTTTTAGAGTTGGTACCTTTTATTTCATACAGCAAATTGATAAACTGGGATACTGAATTGTCTGTTTGAACGAGATGGATTAATTCATTTATTATGTTAGGTCGACTGTTATGAATGTTTTCTTGTTGTCCAATGTCTTTGAATACATTAGTTGCTTCTTTGTATATTTGTTTTTCCTTCAGTGGGTCAGGGTAGACATTTTTCTCTTTTATTTTACTGATTCTGGGGTTATCAGCTCCTGTTTTTGTTCCTTGTCGAGTTACAATATGTAGATTTTTGGTGGTTATTACATCATTTTTTTGCACACAAGACAAGACATTAACATTTTTATTGGTATTAATTTTTTCTAACATGGCAGGGAAATCCTCTAGTGAGTGATCCCCTACCCCATAGTGAGTACATAATTTGAGATCAGTTATGTCATTGTATCAACAGTCTACGTACCGATGACCCTCTTTATAACATGTGAAGCACTGGATGGGTCGACGCGGTCGTTTTTCGTGATTCCCAAGGAATTGACCTCTTCCTCCATAGTCTGGGCATTCATCGTCATACCGGTGCTCATATCGTCGACCATCATATCTCTGACCTTTCAGATTGTTTGCTATATTGTTTTGCTCGTTATGCTATGCCACTGCATTCATTTGGTAGACCACCTGATAGTTCTGTTGGTTCTTCAGGTTCAACTGACAGTCGGCCGTGTTATGACTTTTGGTCTCACAGATGGCACACCAGGAGGCCTTTCCGTTGTTCATATTGAACGGGAAATATTTCTTCGAGTGATCTCCGTGATCTTGGAAAATGTCACAAAAGGGCTTGGTCTGTACGAATCAAACATCCTTTCAGCTATATTCCTATCGACAGTTATCCTTGGAATGGTCAGCCATCGAGCATTTGGTGCACCAGATCTTCTAATTCTTGAGGCTTAAATATTTTAGAGACTTCTGTATGTTCTTGAGTTGTTCTTCCAATATGTGTTCCATGGGGTAAGCGGGTATGTATTCGTCCATCTCCACTTGAAGATATTTTGTTACCGCATCTTCGTAAGCTTTGAACGTCTCCAGACTGATGTGTCGACATACTTTCTGAGATAGCCCTGCAAGAAACCACTGGATTAGTAATTGTTCATCTATAACATAATACAGTTGGCTTAGTAGGTCTTTCCAATGCTTATCATAGTCGCGGACGGATTCCCCTGGCTTTTGTGATGTGGTTTTAAGTTTTTTCACGGCCAGGTGCTTAGCATCTGGAGTTTTGAAAAATGACAAAAATTGTGCCTTAATCTCAGCTTTTGTCACTCTGGTTTGTCTTTCTGAAAAGGTCATATACCACGTCAATGCCCTTTTCCTTAAGGCACCTACAAACTGTGCCATTTGTCTATCTTCATCTGTAACTTGGTTGGCCTCCCAAGTCAACTCACAGACAAACCAGTGTCATCTAGGGTCCTCATTTCCCTCATATAGAGGAATGTGAGTCGATCCGTGACCCATGTCTAAATCACTGTCACTGCTCTCAGGAGGTGGCAGTGGTGGAGGTGGGGGCGGTGATGAGGGTGGTGGGGTTATTGGTGTATTCATCTCTGTGGAACTCTGGTCAACAGAACTTCTGTTCTCGTTGGTTGTCGACTTGCAGTCGTTTTATGTCAACTTCTGCTATCGATGGTCCACTGCAACAAGTTGACTGTAGTTCTGAATGGCATGTTTCTTCTAAAGCTGTATTTGTCAGGGGGGGTTCTCCTTCATGTGTTGGTAAGAGAAAGTGGATACTTCGATGGGAGGGTGCCGCTTGAAAGGTCACCCAGTTCCATTCCTTTGGTCGACGTATAATCAGGTGTCGTCCAGTGTACGTGTCGTTGCCTAATCGACTCCATATACTAAAATCACCAGCTCATAGTCGTAGGTCATCTTCGACAATATTCTGTATTCGAGTACGAGGATTCAATGGAGAGAGGATTGTTCCTTCATTGGGAGCTCTTAATTGGAGAGCTTCTGGCTACTCTATCCATAATTCTTCCTCCTTAGGGGATGCTTCTTGTTCCATGCCTTCTTCATGTCGGTCATGACCCGACTCAGGTGGATTCTCTTCTTGGTTGTTCTCCCTAGGGTTCCTTCCTCTGTGCAGCTCTAAGGCTCTTTCTCATCTTGCTTCCCTTCTCTAGTGTCTCTCTTCCCTTTCTATTTTCTTAATGTCTGACATACCTTCGTATGATACTATTATCTTGAGTTCCCTTTTAGTTGAATTCTCATTACTGGTGACTAGTATCTATTTCTAGTCGACTAGGATCCACTATACTCTATCTCGACATATGAACAGCTACCCCCCCATAGCCTACCCGACGCTTTTTAGAAAGCCTGGATAGTTCGGTCTATTTGCTTAGGAAGTATTCCCACTCCCTTTCTACAATGAATTTTTCCCACTTCCTCTGCTTCTCCACCCAGTTAGAGTTTGATGGTAGTTCGTGAAGTGATGGACGAGGTTCAACAATATTTCCTACTCCTTCTTCAATCAAGAATTTGAACAACAAGGTCAGTAGGGAACGTAGAAATTTTTCGGTGAGATCTATGTAAAATTTCCCCTTGACTATTTCCATCGAAGTTCTGTCTTCGATTGCTTGTTCCTCATAGAAGTCATCGGCGATTTTCTCAAACCACTTCGACAAGTTTGTTCTACCTCCACGAATCAGTTTTTCCAGCAAGTGTTGTTCTTTAATCTCGTCCGGATTTCTCATCTAGGAATTTCTTCAAAAGTTGGGGCACTGATTCGACAAACTTTTCATGCGCCTCTGTGAAAAATATTTCTTTTGCTTATGCGATTTTTAATCTGTTCCTTCACACGTAATTCTACAAATAGTTTGCAACTTTACGTTCCCACCAGTCCTTAATCTCCTGCTTTGGTATCATCTATTTGCATACATTCCAGTCGTGTACTACCGGTAGCGGAACCAATATTGTAATCTCACAGATCACATAAGGTTACCAATAATACATACTAAAACATATATAACTATAAACAGAGACAAGAGATAAGAACATATAGGTGAATAACAGATTATATTATACAAATGAGTCCATACAACACAGAGAACTGAACTAGGTTCTCATCTGGATCAACAGCCTAATATATATGATTACAAAACGGTTACAAAATAACTACCTGTCAATTTGGTGAACCGACACGACCTTAGGTGGTCGACCTAATCTCTAGCTTTAGTTGGCCGACCAACTTAGTCGGATGATCGACTAAGTCGGCCCATCGATTTATTCGGCTGATCGACTAAGTTGGCTCTCATTCAAGTCGACTTATCGACTTGCTCCTTCTACAAGGATTTTCTTTGGAGAGCCTATGGAGGATGATACATGGATTTTATTTTGGTATTTACTCATTTTATTGATGTGTCTTCCTTCTTGGTTCCTCTCTTGGATATTGTACTTATAGTTTTGACCACCTTGTTTTATTAATGTAGTTAGGGTTACTAGAGTATTTTGTACGTGTTCACTCAACCCTAGACTAGATCTAGAATTTATTCATATTTTAATGTAGGATCAAGTTGAACTTAAATTTATATAAGGCTTTTCTCTCTCCCTCATTTGTCATTTTTGTATTTTGAGAGGTCTCTCCCTTTTCGATCTTAAAGGGCATATCTTTCATGGTACAACATGAAGTGTAAGGTTTTCTTATCCTAACTATGTGAAGCTCATGTTCCTATTTTTCTATGTTAGTGAAATGTAGAATTTATATGATTAGGTTCATATGATGAGGCCACAACTTGATTCTAACATCTTCCTATAGTTGTTTCTAATATTGCTTCATTGCATAATACACACCCTAATTAACAATGTTTTGATGTGGCGTCATTTTGGGACCTCTTAGTTAATTTCTACAATAATTTTTTAGCATGTTAGGGTTTCATTATGGCATGCGTATGAAGTCCTTGTTATCTTAACCATTCATGAACTCACCCTCTTGGACCAACATATTAACTCTATTTTCCTTTGTTGGCTCTAGTATGTTGGTAATTTCCCTCCTTGATTTGGAGAATAGTCATCCCAAAGTGTAGATTTCCATTTTCCTTTGTTGGGACTAGTATTTTGGTCTTTACCCCCCTTGATTTGGAGAAGATCCATCCTAAAGTGTAAGGAGGGATTTATTGAGGTGACATTGGGTAACCACTCTATAAGTTGTAGTTGGGATAGAATTGTTCTTTTGGGATTTTTTTTGTAAATAAAAATATTTTATTACTTCATAACCATCCCAAATACATATCGCTCTTTTTTAGAGTAGCATAGTGTCAACATCACCAGCCTTTTCCAACATTATAGACATTCTCAAAAATATTACATTGTTCTAAAAAGACTCCCAAAAAAAGAAGATATTTCCTATCCTTAATTTTTCTATAAGCTATGGCTACTATACTAATACGATAAGACAATTGGAAAATAACTTTGCATAGTGCCATTAACTGAAACTCAAACCAGGTTCTTGGAGTGGTCCCCCAAACTAGTTCTCTCGACAACAGTCAACTAGATCCCCTCATTCAACTTCGGCACTTCTTTTCCTTCCTGCTTCGATTCCCATATCTAGCGTGACTTTAGAATGGAACCTCTGATCTCCTCATTCTACATCCCTGGACTGTAAAACAGGAGCCCCAGTAGAGACACAAACAAGTCAATTTTTTGGTGCATCAGCCTGCAATCTGCGTTGTGATCCTTCCAAGCACGAGCTGGCTCCTCTTCCCCCTTCCTTTTGGCAGCACCACCCATGGACACATGCGATATTAAGTTCTTCATCACCCAGTATAACATTATCATCATGTCATACACAGTGGCTCTTATGGATGTGGTTCTAGGGTCCACAACCCATTCCTCGACCTCCATCTAAATTTCCTCAATTGCCACCATTTGAACTTCTTCCCATAACCATTTCTCGACAATATCAATATCATTTCGAATCTTTAGGGGAATGTGGTCCTTGAAGAAAGAAGTTTCCTCTTGGGCTGGAGTTTGGGCTCATGTTATTAGGCCCCTATAACCCCTCTACCTTCTTAGCCACTTACTCTTCCCATGTTGTCCCACAGTTCCTGACCCCATTCCTTTTTCGACATTCATGGGTCATTTAGGGTCCATTATGTGGAAATGCAAAGGACACCACACAAAAAAAAATGGGCAACCAAAAGATAAATTGTCTCTGAGCACCTCCCTAGGTGAATTTCAATTAGCAAGAGCAAAAAAAACATAAACTTCACGAAGAAAATAGGTGAAGAGGATGAGAAAATCCCTCGAATATAAGGTCAAGGAAGCCATAGTTACCATAACTGGTCTATACTTTCCTTTCTCCTGCAAGTACTTTTCCTCACACGCAGATGTACCACTCACGAATCTTAACATCATACCTAGATTATTTACCATATTTGAACACTAGTGCATGTTCAACCTCCATCTCTTCCCACGCTTCTTCCCATACCCTTTAGTACCCAATTCTACAATGAGGTGATTTATACTCGTCATATTCCGCATAATTATTCTTGGTGGGATGACAACACATCTGGAGTCTTCACTGCGTCCTGTCACCATCTTAGGAATCCTGACCACTACCTTCCACCTGACGGCCTATCTCATAATCTAGGGAGGCTGGATGGCTACATCTAGGGGTCCACATTTCATTTCTAAACTCTTCCATAGTACCCTTGATGCGGGCCCTACCCCCTTCTGCTTCGAGATTGGCAAGGAGATACACCACCTTATTTGTGTCTCATCTTACATGGCTAAAGGAAATGGTTTTATGGGAGGATACAAGGGTCCTCAGGGTGTCCAACCTGCTAGAGAGCCTCCGACTAGATGTGATTTTCTCTATTGATTTCCCATTGGCTAATTTTTTATTCATCTAAATTACAATGTGGGATCACCCCTCCATGATAACTGGCATCCAGCCTTCCCCAACTACAAGATTGATCCCCTAGACAAGGCCTTCCAATTCCATAAAATTGTTAGTTTCATTACCTATCTATCCAAAAAATAATTTCATAATTACTCCAGAAGCTTTCCTACAAACACCCACAAACCATGTTGCTCTCAGGTTTCCTTTGGATTCCCCATCAAAGTTTATTTTGAACAAGTGATGTGGTGGGCGAGACCAGGAATTTGGACAAGATGGTCCACAATTTTTTCCCCTTCATCTAAGCCCATCCAAGTCGCTTCTTCCCAATCCCCAACTAGTAGCAATGTGAGATTCATCCTCTGAGAATTCCTTGTCTTTCTCTCCCCACTATATGCTTCTTACAATTTCAAGAATATTCTTGACCAATCTCTGCCACACCTCTTTTTCATTGAATTTATTATCCTGGAATATGGATTTATTTCTTTCCTTCCACACTTTCCACATAACCATCCCTGGAAACATCATCCATATAGTCCTTAGAATTGTATTTTTAAAGGCTTTAAGATTCCAATCTCACAAAGATTGTCCAGGTTGACCTCTCATCCGATCGCTCATCCAGAATATCATGGCTCCTCTATCCCATAGAGAAGCCATATAGGGGTTGTTTTCCAATAGGTGCTACATGTTTTCATCACCGTTGAAGCATAAAACACATTGGGAGGGACCATGAATCCCTCGTTTTCTTATATTTTCTCCAGTTAAGATCCTGCACTTGAAAACCAACCAACAAAATATGTCTACCTTTCTCTATGGATTTGTATCCTAGATATTTTTCCAAATTACTTCTCCAACCTCCTCGTTGCTAGTGTGTATATCATAGGATTCTTTAATGCTAAAAGTGTCTTTATTTTTATATCCCTACCTCAATTTATCTGGCCTCATCTTAATATGGATGAATCTCTCCTAGAGAGCTACTTGGAAAGAGCGAAGGTTGTCTTCAGAGGTTATACCTTCCATCCCTACCTGGTTCGACCATTTCCTTTGATCCTCCATTGGGTGGTCCTCCCAGTAATGACACACCTTGAATTTCCTTCTTCCATCCCTCTGGCCCTGATATTCTGCCATCTAGGCTCCTCTCCCATCTTGGGAAGATGATTCCAAGAATCATCCCAGAAATTGGAAAGCTCACCATCACATATTTCCCAAAAGGTATGCTCTTGAACAAGCTTTCGGTCCGATTGGGATTTCATCCATATATGAGATCCCGACCTCTCCTCATTGTATCTAATCATATGCACACTTGTTCTATCCTTGGAATATTTCACATGTCACAATCTCTCCCATGGTACAATCTTATGATTGTACCATCGCCACCAAATTTAGAGCCTTGGATCTCACTCATGACTTCAGGATCCTTTAGACCCAAACCCCCTCTTTTCTTAGGGCAACAAATTTTGTCCCATCGCACCAGGGAAAATTTGGACTTCTCTTCCCTCCCTTCCCATAGAAAATTTCTCTGAATACTTTTTAATTTCTTTATAACTAATTTTGGCATTGAGAGCACACAAAGGAGGTATACCGACATTGCTTGAAGAACAAATTTGACTAGAATCAGCCTACTAGGTAGGTTTAGAGGTCGAAGGATCCAAATTGATAACCAACTTTTAAGTCTATATAAAAGGTCTTGTCAGGACACCTTCCTAATGGTGCCATCCCCTAAGGGATCCCCCAAATATTTTGAGGGGAGGGATCCTTTTTAAAAACCCAGAATCTGAACTATATTCCTCTATGCTAGGGAAGCAACATTAAAGCAAAAAACCTATGATTTATCGACATTAAATTCAAGCCATGAAGCTTTTGCAAAAATCCTTAGACTTTTATTAAAATCTCGGGCCTCTTGGACTAAAGGGTGCCCCATTAGCATTGTGTCATCTATGAATTGCTGGTGAGTTTGTTTATCCATTCCCTCCTGGAGGTTTAGTTCATGGACCTCTCCACTTGTATATTGGTCTTGGAGGAGCTTACTCAGCCCCCCCCCCCCTTTAAGATGAAAATAAAAGGGGAGAGGGTATCCTCCTGTATGATTCCCTATGATGGGTGAAAAATTCTCGTCAGTGATCCAATCAACATAATAGAGAAAAAGGGGGTGGATACCATATTCATTATCCACTCCACCCATTCCATTCCAAAACCAAAATATTCAAAAATACTTTTCATACACTTCCAACTTAATTTATCATAGGATTTTTCTATATCCAGTTTTATCAGCATACCCGGTCTCTTAGTCACCTTCAAATAATGGATAGTTTCTTGAACCAGGATAATCCCATCCAATATATATGCCTTCCTTCCACAAAGCTCGATTGTTCCGGGCTAATCAAGATGGGGAGGAGCGACTTTAATCTATTGGTTATCACTTTAGTTATAATTCTGTAAATGATATTAATTAGACATAAATATGTTGAAAATATGGCACGTAAAAACTATGTTCACCAAATGTCTGACATGTTGGCGTCATAAATTTGACAATTTGAAAAATATCGGCATCGAATATCTGGAAAGGTCGTTGTTTTTAACAATGTATTCTGTTGGAAATGTGATATATGGGCGGTGAATATATTACATATGGAAATTGGACTTGTGTCAGATATCTGACATAACTGCATGGACAATCCGACACCTTTTAAAAATAAATGCTGTCAAAAATTCGATGTGCCTTGCATCGAAGATCTGACGGATTATTCATATGTAGAAAATCTAGCGTTATGAATCCAACAGTTTGAAAAAATGTTTTTTATCGGATTATGGACACACGACCGTCAGAATATGGACAAAATGATATCATATTTTTGAGTTCATATGTGGTTTTGATGTCTTGAATATGGTTATTAAGATCTATGTATTGAGCTTCCAATTTTTCCAACATATTGGAAGTAACACAGGTGGTCATATTTTTTGGGGTGTTAGTGTAAGGTGGTTTATAGGGTTACACCATGGGTGGGATCTGTCATGTCCCAAGGATAAGGAAGTGTGATTTGTTATACCTCTTTGAAATATGTTCAAGGTCCAATAGTAGTACTCATCCCAATATATCACCACTAACTAAGGAGGCTCAACTGTGCCCTCAGTCATACTAGTCAATTACCTAGGTACTAGAGAATGATCTTTTTGAGTGTTGTTCTTAGTGTACTATAGAAACAAGGTGATCAATAAATTTTACTTAAAGTTGGATCCAGGTGTACATAGGGGACTTATTATATACTCAAGTGTATGTGGAAGTGAAATTTCATATACAAGTGTTGTTTGAAGCAGTACTACTTGAACATGTACCAATAGAGGTTACAAGGGTGCGCAAAAAGTTGGATTAACTACCCTTGTACTTTCAATATATGCATCCCCAACCATAGATTTACATGTTGAACAACGTATCTTTGTGTTATTTAAATAATCTGGAACACATCTCTACAAAAGAAAAAACAACTCACTAACCTCAAAGAGAGTTATAATTTTAGGGTCTAAGGCCAAATTTTAGAAATAATGATTGATTTGGAGACATTTTGGAGTATTTTGTAACTTTGAAATTTCTGCCCTTCTGAATCTATATTTTTCTTTTTCAATATTCTGGTATTTCTACTCTGTAACGCCACATATTTCATTGAATAATGATGTGCCAAGCAAAAATTAGGGTAATTTTCCCAAGACTTGTTATTTGTATTTCTCACAAGGAAGAGCTTGTACAACCTTCCACGCATCTAATTTTTTAGTTCCGAGTTTGAAATTTTTACCATAAGTACATTGGTCCATTTTATTTTTTAATACAATTATCGACGCTCAATATGGATTTTTAAATTTTCAAATATAACAGTTTTACCTAGAATAAGTGTTCAAGGCTAGTTTTTGGGCCATGCAAATGGGCCCAACTTACACCAAGTATATATTTGAAATGGTAGTGACCCAGAAGTTAAAATTTGGACACAAGTTACTCCCCTAGGTATTTTATATACCCTATGAATTTTGGGCCTTGTAACTTGCCAAAACTACATAGAGAAAAATGCCAAAATGACTCATTTGAAAGAGCCAAACCCTAGGAAATTCTTCCTTAACTTTGAGAGAGTATATCTCGAAAAGTGTAGCGACCTAAAAGATAAAATTCAAACATAAGTTACCTATTTATACCTTTGTTGTACCCTATTTCAAGTAAATTTGGGGTCTAAAATGGCCCTCCTAAGGAAAATAATAAAATAATAAAATAAGAGTTATGAAATTTGGAGGAAAAAAAAATTCTTCATATTTTCAACTTATATCCCTATGGTTATAATAAAAATTCAAGAGGGAGAACTTGTTGATCAATTATGCATCCAAAGAGTACCCACACTACATAGTTTTGATGAACCCCACCCCGCAAAAAATATAAATACATAAGAAAAACATGTTACTTTCAAGTAACATGTTTTTTAATGTATTTCTCATTTTTTATGGGATGAGATGCATGGAATGTATGTAGCATTGGTACTCATTGGATGCAGAAATGAATTCTACATCCATCAAGTTCTCCCGCTCAAAATTTGAGTAAAATTATAGGGAGATAAGTTGAATATGTGAATTTTAAAAAGAAGTTTTTTTATGACAAATATGCCAAGTCTATGATTATCGTTGACTCATTTTATTGAGATTATATCGTGTCTTGAATTAAAACTCATCAATGACTATTTTCTTTTGAGACCCATTTAATACCCCAAGTTTACTCTAATGTGCAAATTTCAGATCTTGAAATAATGTAGAAAAAATAGGAACAAAAATTCCAAGATGACTGATTTGATAGAGCCAAACCCTAGAAAAATCTTCCCCTTTGGTCGAAGAAAAAGCTCAGATACCACTTGTAATATACTTAAATCCAAAAATTCATAGAAAAGGTAGAAAATACAAGAGAGAATAGATAAAATAGATAGCTATGTTCACTTACATCTTCAAGGGGGAAGAGTCCAATAGAAAATATCCAAGCACAATGACAATTATTGACTAAACATTACATGTCTTATTGCTCTATATATAGTGCTTCAATATCCAAATTCCTAGCTACTGGTGGTCCCTCTATTAATGAAGGTCCACCACCTAGGGGACTTTATATAATAAAGAGGGCTCTTTTACATTAATTCACTATCCACTAACTATATAATGGGATTGATGACCTTGTACAATAATAAAGTAGGGGGTTTGGGTAGGGCCCTAATAGCCAGGAGGTTGTTCCATGTAAATTTATTATTTCAAATCCCCATGCAAGAAGGCATATTTGGCATCCATTTAATGGACATCCCATTTATGTGAAGTAGTGAGGATTATAACATAGTGGATGGAATTCATTTTGATGATGGGGGCAAAGGATTCATTGTATTCAATCCCTTCAACTTGGGAAATCCTGGCAACTAAGTGGGATTTATGTCTTTCAACACTTACATATTATACATACTTAGTTTTATATATCCATTTAAATTTGATGAGTTCTTTTGTTTTTCCTTTTGGAAGAGGTACAAGTTCCCAAATATTTTTCTCCATTAAATAACGATATTCTTCATTCATTATTGTATCCCAATATAGATGGCCAAAAGCTTCTACGAATGTATCTGGATCATGGGTCTTTGAAACTTGATCCAAAAGAAAAGAGGCTCAATGTAACTATGAATGTATTTTATGCTAATATGTATGATAACTGACAAGATCACCAACTACTTATGTGTTGCACGAGTCCATCTAGGATGTGTTGTTGGTGGTGAAGGTTCATGTTCAATGGACCCAATTGGAATAAGCTGAGTAGGAAGAGGTGTATTTTCATCCTCATTGTCATCATCTGAAGAAAAAGAACATAATAGGACCACCAGTAGAAAATTTGGAAATTGAATATGGCACAATCATTGAAGATGGAAGAATCATCGAAGATGGCTCATAAAACTGAATATGGCACAAACACCAATTCAGAATTGGAAGCCAAGATATTTTCATCAAATTTAATATTTGTCCTAGTAATAATTTCATTGGAATGAGGTAGAATAAGTCTATAACATGTTACATACTTAGAATATTAAGCAAAAATGCACTTCTTGCTCTTAGGTTCTCTTTGTGCTAGAAATTGTTGCTAGACTACAAAGGAACAAGCTAGTACAATCTCAAAAGAAAAAAGCAAAAATGGAATTGGTTTTTTGTAATTTTTTGGTTGGAAAGTTCAATTACAAGAAGTTAAATGATCAAAAAACTAATACAAGCATTGAATCATAAAATAACATGAAGGACTGAGATATAAACGCATAAAGGATAAATATAAACCATGAACATCATAAGCAGAGTACCGGTTCTATCCACAATGCATGAGCATTTACATGAATAAAAACATTAATCAAGAAATGAATTCATAAGTTGAGTGGTCAAACAGGCCATAAACAAAATCAATATAGAGTATAAAATGGATTATATGTATATATAGATCAGTCTCAGTCTTCAACACATACATGAGAGTTATAAATATCAGCTTGAACATACATCCAACATATTCAACACTAAAGCCCTTCTTGAAACAAAAATTGAACCCCAACTGCACTCAACTTTTCTCCTTTTATCCTTTTACAAATAGAGCAGTTGCATAACTATATTTTAGTTCTAATATTGAGACAGTTACAATGAATAGTTACAAACTAATTTCGAATCCTTAAAGACTAATTAACCAAAAATAGCAAATCGGATTTTGGGGAAATTCGACGAATTTTTGAAAACTTGGGTATAAAATACACCTCCATATCTCTCGATCCAAGACACCTGTGTGAAAAATGAGAGAGGTTTTATTAAATGAGTCTATGATTAACAAAAACCTCTCTTGGTTTTTAAAAATTATTCTCCAATTGATCATAGGACGTGCCTAAATTTTGTGACTAAAACAGTAAATTATTAAATATTTTAAACCCTAAAAAATAGGCTGCAAAGATCAATTCGAATATTTCAAACGATGACAGATTTTGAAAAACTGAGAGAGGTTTTTGTGAATGAGTCTATTGTGGAAAAAACCTCTTTTTTTTCTATAATTCATTTCCATCACCTCGTAATATGCTCCCAATGATAATGACAAAAACAGGGAAAAACAAAGCATAACTACACATATCTTTTTCTTTTTAGGACTTCTTTTTCTACTAGCTTCTTCAGGATTTGAATCAGCTACCTCTTCCATTATTTGATATTCAACAATATACTCATAATCATCCCTAATCGCATTCCTCTGCTTTGAAATTCGTAACCCCCAAATTATAACTCATTGCCACTCAAATTAGTGATTTCTTGAATGATAAAATTCAATGGTCTTTACATATGTTATAATTCATCGAACAGGTGTCTAGAGGTCTTTTTTCATCGTCCCAGGCAACAGGCCACCTCCCACCATCAATGAACCATGATCAATGTGCTAGTATGTGATTTGATTTTTGCGCTGTGGGAATACCTCAACATGACAAATTGGGCACACTCAAAATAGAAGTTAAATCTTGGATATAAGCATTGGAGTGATTTAAATCAGCGTTTGAAAACTTTGAAAATATATATAATACTTAATAATTCAGTCAATAGAAAACTTAAGAAAAGATAAAAATAAATTAAAACAAAAACTATAACCTATAAAATTAAATTTTAAAAAAATGCATTTAAAATCATTAAAATTTAAAACAAGCTTAAAATGAGAAGTAAATAAGGAAAATATATTTGAGAAAAAAAACACATAGAGACTAGGTACAATTTCTGTCTTAACATCTGGCTCCTACTGAGGGATGAAATCCTCCTTGTGAGGTTTCAAGAACTTGAAGACCAATGCATTCTGCAATCTAAACTGAAACTTCTATATTATTCTGCAACTTCCATTGGGAAATTGGAATCTTATTCCACCTATCTACACTAACCAACTAAACTTTGCTTGATCAAGTTGTAATCCCATTTCCAATGTAACAAGGAAAAAATTCCATCAACCGACCAAAACTTGGTTCCAACTCCAAATATATGTATAATTAGAAATATTGAAAAACATGAAGAGAAAAGATCTAGCAACTTGTACTTACTTTTATCAAATGTTATCTTTAAGATAAAAAAATTTATAATTTAGTGTTGACTCTAAATAATCCACCACTAGATCATAAAAATTGCCAAAAGTTACCTCTTACTGTTCTGTGAAAAAGATAGTCTTTCCATAAGAATCTTTTGTTCCATGAATATCATCCAGACATTAGCGATCAAAGACATCAGGATCAGCCTGAATTTGCTCTAGAATTTCTTGGATAGTATAAACATCGATGTCAACAATTTGATCCTCCTTTTCCACACCATCTTCAAACGAATAACTATCATACATCGGCTCCAGTTGTTCAAGGATAATGGACTGAATACATTCCTGAATTTGCTGATCAGATTGTGCCATATCACACACATCACACATTTCTGGGTCTTTCTTTTCAATTTCATCATCATATTTATAAAAAATTAGAGCATCTTCATACTGGTTTTGAACAACAGATTTATCATAAACATGAATATAAGAAACTTATGATATGATGCTAAAAGTGGGGATATGATGTTAAAAGTGTCAACAGCCTGGGTTTCATCAATATGAGTATAAAAAAAAAGGAATAGAATATAATTCATCACAGAATTCTTGTCCTAGAACCTCAATCTCTTCATCATAACAAGGAGCATTCTGCGAAATTTCAAATGATGAAGCTGAAGGTTCATGTTTTTCTTTATTACAAGGCTAATCTTTAACACAACAATGATTTCCAACAGTTTGTTGAAAAATAGATTGATCTTCAACAGGATTAGCATTCAAATGATTATTAAGATTGTTGAAAGCATTATGAGAATATGCCAAACTATCTCTATTGATCTCATCACTAGAATCATCTTCAACCTGACTTAAAAAAACAACTTGATTATCGTAATGATCATGGAATTCTTCCTTGACAGTAGAATCTGAAAATGTTTCCTCTTCGTCTTCAACAAATTCTGAAACTACAGCTTCTTCATGACATGTTTTGAATCCTTGATTATAGTTATCATCATGATTTTTTGAATTAGAAATTGTATTATAAAAATCAGCCTGCTCACAACAATATTTAAAAAAGAATTCAGCTGAGAACATATACTTACAATGTTTCTGGAAACATGTATGGAATTATTTCAGTGAGGAAATGATAGCAGCGGGAAGAGAAAAATACCATTCTCGTGCATATCACTCAAGTGAATACATGAACATATTCATGAGCACATCTTCATGTTGTATATTTAACTGAACCATATATTGATGAAATCTGATGAGGTGATATGAAGGATTATCCTCTTTGCTTTCTCTAAACCGTGGAAGGAAATCTCCCCAAACATCCATAATAAGTACTGGATTTGGAAAACATGGAACATCTAAGAAATTGAAAGGTTCCAACCTTCGAGCCAAAATGTCTTCCATGGTCTTCAGCATCTTGAATCGGTGGAGTCGCCAGTCGATTTGTCAAGACATTTTATTTATTTATTGAAGTTCTAAATATGCAAAAGAGGATGCCGACTCTAACTAATCAGGAGTACCCAAAGAAGGAGAAGACCGAGATATTCGAATTTGTCTAGCTTCTTTCAATATTTTCTCTAGATATGAGACACCCAAATGTAAAGGTGAAGTAGGTTTCCCTCTTGTTCCAATCTTTCTAGTAGCCATTGTTTGGTGAAAAATGTAATCTGAAAAAATTTCTAATTTTGTTCACCTCTCAAAACCAGATCAATAATGATATCCCAAGGAATATATACTTCACTTCTGTCCCTTGCAATGATTCCAAATATGTTTGTGCTAGAAATTGTTCCTAGACTACAAAGGAACAAGCTAGTACAATCTCAAAACAAAAAGCAAAAATGGGATTGGTTTTTTGTAATTTTTTGGTTGGAAAGTTCATTTACAAGAAGGTAAACGATCAACAAACTAATACAAGCATTGAATCATGAAATAACATGAAGGATAAATATAATCCATGAACATCATAAGCACGGTACTGGTTCTATCCACAACGCGTGAGCATTTACATGAATAAAAACATTAATCAAGAAATGAAGTCATAAGTTAAGTGGTCAAACAGGCCATAAACAAAATCAATATATAGGATAAAATGGCTTATATGTATATATAAATCAGTCTCATTCTTCAACACTTACATGAGAGTTATAAGTATCAGCTTGAACATACATCCAAAATCTTCAACTCTAAAGCTCTTCTTGAAACAAAAATCGAACCCCAACTGCACTCAACTTTTTGCCTTTTATCCTTTTACAAATAGAGCAGTTTCATAACTGTCTTTTAGGTCTAATCTCAAGATAGTTACAATAATTAGTTACAAACTAATTTCGAATCCTTAAAGACTAATTAACCAAAAATAGCAAATCGGATTTTGGGGAAATTCGATGAATTTCTCAAAAATTGGGTTTCAAAGATGCCTCCATATCTCTCGATCTGGGTCACTTGTGTGAAAACTGAGATATAATTTTTAAAATGAGTCTATGATGAACAAAAACCTCTCTTCTTTTTAAAAAATTCTTCTCCAATTGATCAGAAGGCGTGCCGAAAATTTGTGACTAAAACAGTAAATTATTAAATATTTTAAACCCTGAAAAATAGGCTGCAAAAATCAATTTGAATATTTCAAATGATGATAGCTGTTGCAAAACTGAGAGAGGTTTTCGTGACTGATTCTATTGTGGAATTTTTTTTTCTTTTCTTTCCATAATTCATTTTCATCACCTCGTAATATGCTCCCAATGATAATGACAAAAACAGGGAAAAACATAGCATAACTACACATCTCTTTTTCTTTTTAGGACTTCTTTTGTTACTAGCTTCTTCAAGATTTGAATCAGCTACCTTTTCCATTATTTCATCTTCAACAATTTACTTATAATCGTCCCCAATTG
The DNA here is from genome assembly GCA_001517045.1 of Pseudotsuga menziesii. Taxonomy (NCBI): domain Eukaryota; kingdom Viridiplantae; phylum Streptophyta; class Pinopsida; order Pinales; family Pinaceae; genus Pseudotsuga; species Pseudotsuga menziesii. The sequence goes on along the minus strand of LPNX010283385.1, from coordinate 501,428 downwards.
CGTTCCTTTGCTCTGAAATGCGTAACCCCCAAATTATAACTCATGGCCACTCAAATTGGTGATTTCTTCAATGATAAAATTCAATGGGCTTTACACATGTCATAATTCATCGAACAGGTGTCTAGAGGTCCTCTTTCATCATCTTGTCAACGGTCCACCTCCTACCATCAATGAACCATGATCAACGCGCTAATGTATGAGATTTGAACTTTGCGCTGCGGGAATACTTCAAAATGACAAATTGGGCAAACACACTCAAAATAGAAGTTAAATCTTGGATATAAGCATTGGAGTGATTTAAATCAGCGTTTGAAAACTTTGAAAAGATATATATTACTTAATAATCCAATCAATAGAAAACTTAAGAAAGGATAAAAAATAAATTAAAACAAAAACTATAACCTATAAAATTAAGTTTAAAAAAAGGCATTTAAAATCATTAAAATTTGAAACAAGCTTAAAATGAGAAGTAAATAAGGAAAATATATTTGAGAAACAAACACACAAAGACTAGGTACAATTTCAGTCTTGACAGGTTCAAGGAAAGTTCTAGGGGCGAAATTTAGCCCATGGGCTATTTTCCATGTTTTTTTCCAAAACAATGTTCGTCAATTTGCATTTTTTGAAGCCATGTTTCGCCCAATTTTGGTGGGGTAAACTTTTTTCGCTTTAAAAATCACCAGATTATTATATAAACTATATAAAATTATTAGAAATTGAAATATATTTATAAAAATGTCACCAAATATTTTATAGTTGATATTTTAAGAATTGGTAAGATTCTCCAAGGTTTATGTGACTATTAAATAAATATGGATTAGATTAGGTTTAATTTACTCTATGCTTATTTTGGTGTTATATCTTTTCAAGCATTTGTGAAAGTTTGTAAATGGAACAATTATTGGTTTCCACCCTAAAATCGGGACTTATCCCTTATATTGTATCATAAAATTTGTTATTTTCATTAATGTGTTGTTCATTCTCTCAATAACACCATTTTTTTATGATGTGTATGGAACAGTGTGTTGCATCTAAATTTCTTGTGCAGTGCATAATTTGTAAAATTATTATTTACATATTAATCTTGATTATTTATAATTAACTTATGTTTTTTTATTTCCATATTGCTTTTATATAAGAGCCCTGTAGGACAAAAACATGTCAAAATTTTCACTTAGGTTTTAACAAGTAAACCCAAGTGCATCTAGAGAAGTCATCAATGAAGGATAAGAAGTACTTGAACCCAAAAAAAGAAGTGGAACAAAGTGGACTACAAAATCATTAAAAACAAGATACAAGGGGGTCAAGGCATGCCAAGAGGCATGTTTGTCAAAACTATCCCAATGATGTCTGTGGAGAACACACATATGATAAACACCATCTCTACAAGAAATAAGAGGAAGACCAATCATGATTTGTGTATTACACTTACATGGCTATTGCAATGACCGATAGTCTAATGACCAAATAACCCATGCCAAAGTTTATTTAATACCTCGGTATGAGCTATAAAAAATGATGGAAAATATGATGACCCAAAATTTTCAAATCTATACAACCTCATAATATGATCAACAATTCTAATTTCTAGGTCATTCTTATAGTGTTTTAAATCCTTGATTACAACTTGGTGAGTTGAAAAATCTATAATTGTACCTTCATCCAAATAAATGATCTAATAGATAGACAAAATATTGCAAGAAATACTTGAGACACATAATACATATTTGAAATCGTCATCATCTAATTGAATTGTTCCAAACCCTACAACATTAAGAGATGTATCATCACGAAAAAATATTTGTTTGGTGTTACATTATTTAAGAGTGAAAAAATGGCTTTAATCCTTATCCATATGATAAGATTCTCTTGAATCAATGAGATGCTCATCAATTGAAGAATAAGTAGATGATGCATTGAAGGAAAAACTAAAAGAAAAAAAGCATTTCCTTGAGAAGAAGAATTATAAAAAGAATCAATATTGGCGTTATGCTTATTCATTGTTGCTTCTAAGGATTCCATATTCTATAAAAATTTAGAATTAAGATGATCATATTTCCCATAAAAATTATAATGTATATTAAAATATTTCCTTTTTATTTGGTTCCCTTTTCATCATTCAAAGGAGAGGCTATTTGAGAGGGTTTGGGGTCCTTGTTTTGTTTATTGTTGCAAGGGTGTTGCTTCTTTGGATTCTTGGATTTATCTATTTTTTGTGTTACTAAGGCTTTGTTAGATGCACCTGCAATGCTGATCATTCCAAGATGCAATATTTTATCTTGCACTTTAGTCCAAGAATCACAAAAAGCTTCAAAAGAGGGAATTTGGTAAGTAGCCCCTAGACTAATAAGAGCTTATCTAGTGGAGTTAAAAGTAGATAAAAAAACATAATAAGTAGTGTCAAGCATAACAAGAATAGAATATATGAGTTGGCCATTTATCTTCTATATTTTACATCCAACAAGTAAAAGTCTAAGTATTTTCAAGATAGAAAATATTCATTGCATGATAAATCACTTGGATTTAAGGCAATCATTTGGTTGTCAAGATGGTGGGATTAAATTTCATTATGTTTACCAAACACAACTTCCAATTTTTTCCATGTTGCATCTCAAGTCTCAATTCCTTGAGGTGAAAGTGAATATCATGGGAGATGGAAAATATGATTAATCCACGTGATTCATCAATTTTACTATCCCATTTGGATCTCTTTAATTATTAAGAGGGGAAATTTATTCTCCCAAGGTAACCTGATAAATACCCTTACTTCGTAGTAAATCCTCCATACGATATTTTCATTAGAAGTAATTGCAAGTGGTAAGCATAAGGTCACTAGGACTAGACATATTATAATGTGTAGGTAATATAGATTCAACAATAGAAAATGATGGTCTAGATGCAAATTTCTCGAAAAACAAAAGCACTGAAAATGGACTCTGGATGTCAAATTTATGCCATTTTGAAGGAAGGAATGAAATGGAACTAGGGATCCACGTGGAAATTAAATTTTGATCCATGTAATAATAGTGTATAATTAAGTTGTTGGATAATAAATAACTCCCCCACCCCTTCACTATTTTTTCCTATAGACTTAAACTTTTCAAAATAAGTGACCCACTTTTATAAAACAAGTGAGAAGCACTTTCATAATAAAATTAATTCAAAAATTAAAGTAACATAAACTTTTTCAAAAAGTAACTTAATAAAAAGGACTTGAACTTAAAATCACTTACTTAGTAAAGTAACTTTCACCTAAAATATATAGTAATCTTATGAAGGAGAATTAGCACTAGTACATATGGCTCAAAAGTTCCAAAAAATATTGCGACTAAAAAGTTAAAATGGTTATTTCGTGGATAAATTGATAAATATTTTGAACATAAATTATTCTGGCCCCCGATCATCATCGCTATTGCGATGTACATGACTGTTTGTCACTATAGCAACAAATTTTTCATCTCTATTGTGACGAAGACACACATTCGTCGCTCTAGTGATGGACCTCTAAACATTTGCAAATCAATAGTCATCACAGTAACGGTCATTGAATTTTTCTTATTGTTGAAATTTATCCGTTGTACATTTTCGCTGTAACCGCAATGATCATTGATATATAAATACATGTTCTTACGACACATTTCATTAAATGTTTTGCTATAGTTGCAACATTTTTTCTACTTATTGTTTGTTATGTGGGTGCAAGAGTCTGGTATTGGTTTAACACATCAAATTTTTGTGCGATCTCCTTTGGTTTCTAGGTTAGTATTTTTAAATTCTTTGTCTCCTCGGTTAGTGAACTAATATTTTTCGAATGAGTAAATATAATGTCATCGGGATTTGTTTCTTAATCATTTTTTGATTAAAAAAAGATGAAGATGAACTAATTAGGGAAACAAGATCATTGATTTTGAAATGTTTTATTTGTTCAGTTTCTTATTTATAGATGGGTAAAATAGCATGTGCTAATATCCTATGTGAAAAATTGTTTAAGCATCGTGATCCCATGTGTTTGTGAGAAATCATGGTTCCTAACTTGGGAGAACATAACCGTTGGGGGGGATTTAAATTTTGTTACTAAATATCGAAAATATAGTGGTTGGTGGTAAGAATAGACCCCCATACTAACTTATTCCTTAATAATTTGGAAAGGAGGGGTATTGTATTTTATATGTAACATGTTGAAGTAAAGTCAACTTGGATTTACTAATTATATTTGTCACTTTTCATGTCACGTCCTTTAATTTTCTTTCTCCTTTATATATATATATATACTCTATTTAATTTACTTATACATTGATTGAGTTTGTTTGGTTCTTATATGCTATTAGAATGTCAAATAAATATACTTGGGAAGAAAATAATAAGAGGTATGTTGAGTTTAAGGAAGCATTGGATCCGAAGGGCGATGGAAAGTGTTATTTCCCTTGCAATGATTGTAGGGGTTTGCGAAAGAAAATAATTTTAAGAACAAGTGCTCAGAAACATTGTAAAAAGAAGGGGCATGATTAAGGGCATTTGAATATAGTCCAATGGTAAGACGTTATTCATTATAGAATGTAATTCTTGTAATAGTATTGATCATGTATTCACAAAATGTTTTATCATTTAAAATTTATGTGTTGTATATTATACACTAATGTTATTACATTGTTTGTAATTATAAATACAATGCCCCCTAAATGTTGACCTCCAGAGAGTTATTTGCCACATAATTATAGTAGAAATACTAATTTACAAGGTGATGATGCAGGAGCATCCTACTCTCCATCCAAATCCAAGTACTACATGTTTTATCAGGCCTAGAGGGGGTCTTTCATTTTTGAATTGATGGTCTTCGAACCATCTCATTGTAATTAAACCTACGTAAAATATGTGATTCTAGATGGATAATGAGTCAGTTGAGTGAGTCACTAGGTGAGTGATGAGTCATTAATGAGTCATGTAAACAGAACCCTCAATTAATGGTAGCGATTCATAGGATAGGTCTGAGAGTTTGAATTAGTTTGCATGTTGTTGAGACTATTGAGGATCTGAACCAGAATGGTTCATGAATCCTGTTGTATATAAATATGTAATCCTACAAGGCATAGACAAACAGAAGAAGAGAAGAGATAGAAGACAGAGATAGATAGATAGGGAGGTCAGTAAGGCCCGTAGGAGACAGAGGAAAGGAAAATTAAAGATGTATCAGGCCTAAGGATATCAGAATGTAGGTTGTGAGATAGTTTGTATGTACATTTTCAGTGTGTGAATGAAAAATCCTATTTCGGCATAATCTCTGTGTGAAAATTCAATTCTTTCTGAGTGTGTGAATTCTTGAATCAATTGTTTGTTTAAATCTTTGATAATGAGTGAGAAGCCTGCGTATGAATTAGGGCTTCTAAGAGGGATAAAGAAAGAGCTCGATTGATCGATTCTATGATCAATCAATGATAGTTAGGTGAAGAATCAATTAAGGATTTCATGAATGAAATGTGTGTGCAGAGTAACCTTGTTGCAGGGTTTAGGATCTATAGATCGATCACAGTAAGGATAGGTGGAAACTGAGATTTAAGCATGTGTAGACTTGGATGGTCGATATCATGGAAGTAGAAAATCCATGGCAAAAGATGAATTCCACAAGTTGAAGTTATTCCTGAGATAACCCAACCTTTCCTAAACTAGCTCATTCGCATGAACACAGATCATGTGATGGAGATTGAAGGTTGACACAAGATCAACGGTCAAGGATCATTTCACTGATAAAAGAGCATGGAGGATAAAAGGGTAGTTGAGATGTGAAATCCAAAAGTAATCATTGTAAAGTGGATTAATATCAACTAACAAATTTGATCGTTTAATGAGATCTATGGTTGTGAGCGATTTCACTGAGTGAACTAGCACGGACAAAGAAATTTTTCATGTGCGTGAAATGATTATGAAATCCAGCCTATGAAGTTTGAGATCCACCAATGATTTGAGAAAATTCAGATCCAACGGTCATGATCAATTTCCTCAAGAGAGAAGATACAAATCTATAGATCTAGATTGTGATCCACTTCTGGAAACAGATCGACAGTTGAGAGTGAAGCTGAAGAAGATCGACGGTGCAGAAGAGTTGAAGAGTGGAAAACCCAACATCAAAAAATAAGTTGGAACAAAGATTCAATTTACGTTATTCGAATCGAGAAAGGAAAGTACAGAAAGGTGCAGGCGAAAAGAGAAGTGTGATGCAGAAGTGCGTATCTACAAAAGTTCAAAAATTGGGGAAGTGAACTTTCTGATTTTTGATTCCCGAGATTCGAAGGAGGAAAAGGTGAATGCAGAAAGCTAGTTGTGGAAGGGAGCATTAGAGGAAATTTCAATTTAAAATGGGCCTTTTAAAAATAATACAAATTCTATGTCATCATGTATCAGCTAATCAAAATGATTTAAAATTAAAAAAGGGAGCACCTCTTAAACAATTTTTTAATATAAATTTGGGGATAGGTATCATAAAAAAACTATTTTTTTTGTTCGTATTTTTGACATATCTCCCTGTGTTTTTACTCAAATTTCAATCGGGAGAGCTCATTGGGTGCGGAATTTAATTTTGCATCCAATGAGCTCTCCCAATTTAAATTTGAGTAAAAACATAGGGAGATATGTCAAAAATACGAACAAAAAAGTAGTTTTTTATTTTCTTCCTCCAAAATTAATAAATATTATTTTATTATTTTAACTATTATTTTATTAATTTTCCTTAGGAGGCCCATTTTGAGTTGAAATTTGCTCTAATGTTTGCAGAAAGTTGGATGCGGAAATAGAAAGTTGCGGAAACCTAAAATTTGAAGAAATTTCGCTGCGAAAGAAGGTTTAACACAACAATTTGGTTGTCTAGAAGGGTTTAAAGTCCCTCCATGCTCTAAATTTCATGTGTTTGAACTCAGAGGTGGAAAAATCATGCCACCAAGGGGGTGTGGGCATTAGGTGATGAACATGGATGTCATAATATTGAAGATGAAGTTCTTAAGGATCCTATGGACGGAGATGATGTTATTGATACAAATGACGAAGATGAGATAAATAGATTGATCCAAGACACATTTTATCCATTGGATGAGGACAAACTCCATGTTATTCATGATGTTCCTCTACTCGAGAAGTACCAAGAACCTCTTTATGAAGGCTCAACAAAAAATATTCTATCTACTATATTGTTGTTGGTGAACTTGAAAGTTTTGAATGGTTTTTCAAACACTTGTTTCACACAGATCCTAAGGTATGTAATGTATTAATTGCATATTCACATGGCATATTGAAAATTTCACTATTTTCCTCTATTTTTAGTGTTAATTAATTCATAAATTAGGGATAAGAAATATTTATGATTTATATTGTTTACATTTCATTTTTTGTCAATGTTGCAGACTGTTGGGTGAATTTATATTACCACCATCAAATAATTTACCATGCACATGTCAAGAGGTATCCTTGATTATGAAAGAAATTGGAATGGACTATCAAGCTATTGATGCATGTCCTAATGATCATATTATATATTATGGACAATATGCATCAGAAAACAAATTCCCACAATGTGAAATTAGTAGATATCGAACTGATCAAGTAACACAAAAAGTGCCTTGCAAATTTCTTCATTATATTCCCATAATTCCAAGTTTCCAACGACTATTCAGGTGCCAAAGTATACCATGGTTTATGGATTACCACGCAACGAACATAAGTGAAGATGGTGTTCTTCGTATGCCTGCAGATGGTTATGCATTGAAGAACATTGAAGAAAAATGGCCAATTTTTAAAGATGAACCTCGTAATGTTAGACTTTCATTGGCAGTTAATGGTTTCAATCCATTTGGAGAGCTTCATTCTACTTAATCAGTCTAGCCTGTTTTCATCATAAACAATAGCCTTCCTCCTTGGATGTCGATAAAGAGAGAGTACACAATGTTGGCAATGATTATTCCAAGTATTTTTTTGAAAGTAATTATATTATTTCATTTCTTTGTTTTATTGTTGCATGAGAACACCTTTTATATATTGGGCAACATAACTGAATAGCATCGTATATTGTACTTGAATAAATTAGGTAAGTACCAAGTTAAAGATATGAATGTATATATTGAGCTTCTTATCAATAGTATATTGAAGTTATGGGTTGGAATCACTATGTATGACATCTCTAGACCAATAGGGCAGAAACAATTCCAGTTCCATGGAATACTTGCATGGACAATTCATGACACTGTCGGGTTAACACAATTTTGTGGTATGTAAATTTCTGTTGCACTTTAAATTAATATGTTTTTAAGGTAAATATCATGCATTTTTATTTAAATTAATAATCTTTTGATGCTTATAACATTAATACATATATCTTGCATGTCTTCAAACAAAGGGAAATTTGCATGTCCATTTTGTGGTCCTAGGATAAAATCGCGTCGTTCAAGAAGTCTAACAAAGGAGGTGTTTGATGAGTACAAACACTTCCTCCCTAAGAACCATAGGTATCAAACTATTGAGAAAACAAAATTCAATGTTAAAGAAGAGAATGGGAAGAAACCACAAAGAATGACACCTCACCTATGGAAGTTGGAATATAATAGACATCGTCATGGTATGCAAATTGTATATGTAGCATATAAATATGTAATATTATGAATTTTATATTTTTATTGAATTTTCTCTACCATGGGTGCAGTCATGAATTATTGTTAATGTGTTTTCATTTATGTTTAATATTGATTGTCATGAAGGCATGAATGGGCTTCCACTAGGAATGAAGAGTTATCCCATACAATTCAGTAGGTTGCCTTACTACGAGCACCTAAAAATAACTCATTTGTTCGATACAATGCATATTGGGAAGAATGTAACAGAAATGATATGGATAATATTAGATGGAAGGAATGAAAAAGATAAAATTGAAAAAATTTGTAGTGACATTGCATAAGCCAATCACGCATTGCAAAGTGTAATTAATTCCAATTTCTGAGAGGAGTACTGAAATATAATTAATTTTCCATGGTTATAGAAAGAGAAACAAAGCAATGATATAAAAGAGGTCATTCATAAAATAAGGTTTCCTACTGGGTTTCCATCGAACATACAAAATATCTTAATGAAAAATGGTGATTTTGGTGGTGTTAAAACTCATGACTGACATACATTCATTAAGGTAATTATTTACCTATATAATTTCCATTTAGTACATATTTTTAGTAGTTTTGTTCTCTTATTTGGAATTTAAATAAATAATGATCGTTTTCTTTTTGTTACAGTACGTTCTACCTCTATCTCTCCCAGATATCTTTGACGAAAATATAAAACAAGTTATATATGATCTTCGTAAATACATGAGGTAAGAAACAGTTTATATGCATGAAAATGTTTGTTCACCTTGTTGCATATCTTATTGACATATTGATTTTTAAATATTGGAACTTTATTATATATGCCTCAATCTTGTTGATCACTGTTATTTTCTTGCATCATTTGTATGCGGCTTTCATCTAAGGAAATCCATAAAGAAGATATTAGGTATTGGAAGAGAGAAATTCCCCGTCTAATGTGTGAAATGCAGAAGTATTTACCTCTTGGATTTTTCAATGCACAAGAACACTATCTCATACACCAAGTTGAGGAGATTGAATTGGGTGTACCTGTACACACAAGATCAATGTGGATGGTGGAAAGGAATTTGAAGTCATTGAAGGTTTTTGCTAGACAAAGAGCACGTTCTGAGGATTCTATTGTGCAGGGCTATATGGTATATCAATCCATGGTGGACATTAGCCAGTATCTTCCAAATTTATAAAAAATATCAATCTTCCTCGCATTTGGCATGTCAACTCCATCAACAAATTTGAAGGGGAGGTCATGTTTGGGAAAGTAGAACAAGGAAAGTGAAAGGTAATTAGATGGTGTATATTTAATTTACTATACAATTAATTTTTCAATTTCATATATTTCTTACTCATGTAATTTTTATTATTCCATCAGTATTGTAAGGTCAACTTAATTTCCTTTAATGATAGTTAATTTGCAATTCTTAATTGTTATTTTTTCTGTATAGTTGGTCACGTGTGGGATGCAGTACATTTATACATTGCAAAAAATATTGATTGGATAGAGGAATGGATAAAATGATATATAGAATTATATGGTACCTTATCATGGGAAGGGGTTAGTAAATTGATTAAAATAGTGCATCGTCATCGAGAAGAATATCCCAGTGAACTTACACAAAGGGAAATTGATTTAGCATGTGGTTTAAAAGATAAAAAGGCAAGTATATTTTATACCCTGATCATTTTTTTCATTGTTTCCCATTATATAAATGTATTTATTTTGTTTATTTATTATTATATATTTATTTACTGATTCGGGCATGATGCAGTTGATACACCACAATGCTATGTGGTACAATGGTCATAAATTTCACATCAAAAAGTTGCATGACAAGAAGAAAACATTCGATTGTGGGATAACTGCAGTTTTTCAAGTCACTAATGTTTCCTCTTTTAGGATTATTAGTCCTCCATTAACCATACTATCTATTAGATTATTTAGCCTAACTTAGGAACCTTAATTAATTAATTGGGTCCACTAGTACCATTGGGTCCACTTGACCTAATGGGGCCACCTATACCAATTACTAGAGTGTGGGGAACACCTCTAGAGGTTAACTGCCACTTATTACATGTGCATGCATTAGTTTGGGTGCCTCCTAGACCAATCCCTACATTTTAGGAGCCACTGGGAGTCCCAGCACCAACCTACATTAGTTAGTACTAGTTAATCTTAGTTAGCTTCCAGTTACTTTTAGTTAGTTCAAAATTAGTTAGCTAGCACTAGCAATGCATGGGTAATGCATGGCTTCATGTGGAGGAGGCTCCTTTTCCCACCTACCACACTCAGTTGCACTGATTTAACTAGATGTCATTGATTTATTGAGTTGTTGGACATCTGGGAATTGATTTATTGGACTCCGATATTGATTGAGACACCATGAGTTAGATGGTCAGTTAGATACAATCACATCCAGTGGATAGATTCAAATCCATCCCTAATTGATTCAAATTCTATTCCTATGTAAACTATTGTAACACCGGATATTATTATTGTGAATGATACTGTAAATTCCTGAGAAATACTTGTATGTTTCCTATGTGGTTTGTTTTTTTCCAGTTTGTATCTTCATTCTCCATTTACTGCAAACATTATTAGAACTATTTGCTTGAATTTCTACATGGAATTCAAATTCTAATATGGTATTAGAGCCTTCTTAGGAAGGTTGCATGTTTGTTTCTCTCCATTGAACATCAGAAGCAGCTGGGTTTCCACAGAAGTCCCCTATGAAAATTTTCTAGCTATAAATTTATTTAGAGCAGCAGAGAGGGTGTGACGGACCCTGAAAATATGTTCATGTCGAGAGGAAAATCATGATTCTAACTTAGTTCATATTTTTTAGTGTTTTGCAGTGATATTTTACAGGTTCAACTTCATATGGATTCGATATTGCTAAGTTCCTCTTCTTACTCCATCCACAAGATATTCATAATGGAAGTTGAAGATGATTGCATCTCTGAAGAGACAAGGTCTCTATGAGATATCTATGGGACTTGGTAAAGTGTCTTATGAATATGAGAATGATTGGATAAATGACAGTTATAGAGATTATGGAACACTATGTATGGCTTTTTGGAGGTATCCAATCTTGCACTACCTTATTTATTTTGCAAAATACCCAAAGGATCTCTGGATAGAATTGGATAGAATATTTGGGAAACATAATGAGGATTGTTATAGAAATTTGGAGAGAAAATTCAGAACCACAAGAGTTCCTTATTCAAAATTCTCAGCCTTTACTCTCTTTGATGAATTTGTTCAAGATGAAGAAGAAGCATAATCTTCCTCACAGTCAATTCGAATTGAAGAAAGTCTCCTTGGAGCGACTCCTCCTGCTACTCCGAAAGTGTATGAGATATATGATATCTCATCTCCTCACATAGCTGATCCAGAAGAATAATTTCGAATATCTTTTATTGAAGAAAATATCTCCTTCCATTCTATGCAAAAATTCTCCAGTGATTCTTCTATTATAAATTGTGTGCATAGTTTATCGGTGTTTGCTCCAGGAAAGGGAGAGGAATTTAATTTCTCTGTCTCTAATGATGTTGCTGGTTTGTAGATAAGTAATTATTTGGATATTTTGGAAATAATATCATATTGTAGGAGTGATCCATTCACTCTCATTTATCTAGAGCTTCCAACAAATTCCTACATGATTGCATGCACCGATACTCAGGGTTTTGAAGAAGGAGAAAACTATGCATCTACCATCTCAGTGGAGCAAACTATTGGATCTGATATGAACTTTATTGGATATTATATGATATTATTTGGATCTGATATGATATTAATTGGTTATAGGGTTCAAGAGCTTTCAGTACTGCTTGTAGTTGTTCTCATCAATTTTGGTGTGAAGAATCAAGTACCAAAAATCTCTCTCAAAATTTCTGCTGGGGATTTGATGTCAGTTTTCTCTCATAAGTTTGCTGATATTATATTTTGTAAATATTTGGATATTTTGGAAATAATTTCAGATTGTAAATATTTGGATATTTTGGAAATAGTGCTGCAAATAACAACAAAAAATTTCACAAGTTTTTATTCAAAATTTGTATTTCTACTTATTTTGAGGGGGGGGAGGGGTTTCCCATAAGGTTTTCCCCTATTTCCTTGGTTGTATTAAGCAGCATTTTTTACTGTATTTTAGATTGTATTTGGGTGAACTATGGTCTTGTTACCAGGTCCCACAATTGTCCAAGTTAGTATTCAAGGGGGGTGTTAGGATTATTAATCCTCCCTTGACCATATTGTCTATTAGATTATTTATCCTAACTTAGGAACCTTAATTAATTAATTGGGTCCACTATTACCATTGGGTAAACTTGGCCTAATGGGGCCACCTATACTAGTTAATAGAGCATGGGGAACACTGCTATAGGTTAAATACAACTTACTGCATGTGCATGCATTAGTTTGGGTGCCTCCTAGACCAATCCCTACATTTTAGGAGCCACTAGGAGTCCCGACACCAACCTACATCAGTTAGTTGGAGTTAGTACTAGTCAGTATTAGTTAGCTTCCAGTTACTTTCAGTTAGTTCACAATCAGTTAGCTAGCGCTAGCAATGCATGGCTGCATGTGGAGTAGGCACCTTTTCCCACCTACCACACTCAATTGCACTGAGTTAACTAGATGTTGCTGATTGATTGAGTTTTTGGACATCTGGGAGTTGATCTATTGGACTCCGATATTGATTGAGACACCATGAGTTATATGGCGAGTTAGATACAGTCGCATCCATTAGATAGATTTGAATCCATCCCTAATTGATTCAAATTATTTTCCTATGTAAACTATTGTAACATCGGGTATTATTATTGTGAATGATACTATAAATTCTTGAGAAATACTTGTTCGCTTCCTGTGTAGTTTTTTTTTGTTTAGTTTGTATCTTCATTCTCCATTTACTGCAAAGATTATTAGAACTATCTGCTTGAAGATCTAAATGTCATTCAAATTCTAATATCCTCTAGAAGTGGCAAGCATCCATAAGTATCTAAAAATAGGTACTATGGTTATTTGGAAGATATAATTCATTGTGACTCTAATTCATTTAAAATAGTTCTGTTTGAGGTCAAATGGTACATGCTATGAATGAATGAATGTGATCCTGAAAGAATTGTTATTGAGCATGCCAATGGATTTTCCATGGTTATGACAAGGGCACTTGAACTGGGTACAGAGCCTTATGTTCTTCCAAGTCAATGTGAACGGGTATTTTACTCAGAGGTGCCAAGTAAAGGAGGTTGGTCATACATTGTTAGATATGATCCAAGAGGAAGACCAATAAAGTATAATCCATTCAAGGAAGAATACAATATTGAAGAATAAGGTGATGCAGATCAGGAGCAGTTGGTCATTGCAGATGTGTCGGATGAAGAATTAAATCAATAAGTTGATCATCCAAATGACGTAGTAGATGATTTTGAACTCAATGATGATATTGATGATGAATAATAAAAATCATCATCATCATCATGTTCATACTCATTAGAATAAGAACAACCATCATCATCATGTCATCCTCATATAATATTCGCAACCATCATCATCTTCATATTTATGATCATCAATGGTATCATAATCATCATCGTCATTTTCATCATCATAACCAACATCATCTTCATCTTTAATATAATCAATGGTATCACCATCATCATCATCATCATCTTCATCATTGTCATCGTCGACATCCTAATAAACCTCATCCTCATTCTCATCATCTTCAATGTTATGATCATCATCGTCATCAATGTTATCATCATCATCATCATCATGTTCATCTCCATAATCATCATCATGTTCATACTCATCAGAATAATTGCAACCATCATCATCTTTATGTTTATTATCATCAATGGTATCATAATCATCATCATCATCATCATCACCATAATCATCATCATCCTCATCATCGTCATCATCGACGTCCTAATCAACCTCATCCTCATCCTCAGCCTCATCATCGTCAATGTTATAATCATCATCGTTATCAATGTTATCATCATCATCATCATGTTCATATCCATAATCGTCATCATGTTCATCTCCATAATCATCATCATGTTCATACTCATTAGAATAATCACAACCATCATCTTCTTCATATTCATGATCATCAATGGTATCATAATCAGCATCATCATCATCATCACCATCATCATCATCGTCATCGTCATCATCGACGTCCTAATCAACATCATCCTCATCCTCATCCTCGTCATCATCAATGTTATAATCATCATCGTCATCATCACCATTATCATCTTCATCTTTAATATCATCAATGGTATCATCATCATCATCAATGGTTTCTATGTTAGAATACATTTTAAAAATAATAATAAGACAAGAACAATTTCGTGTTCAATTTCCTATTTATCAAGGTTGTAATTAATTGAATTTTACACATTTTCAGGATTTAAAGATTTGTAAGAAATAAATTGTATTATGCAATGAATTCCATCTAACCTTATTTCTTACCTATGCTTGTCTCAAGTCTTCTTGATAGTGGATTTTATTAAGCATCCTCTATTTTTCAAACTTTGAAATGGTCACCATATTACAATCATATGACAAAAAAAATTCAAGAAAGGGTATATTGACGATGATGTTCTCTATGATGACGATGATGGACATAAGGACAATTATCACCGAATGTCCCATTTATTACGGAGACAATGATAAGTTTGTTATCAACATGATCATCACTAACGATGATGATGATGTCGATGGTGTTTTTTATGACGTTGATGACCACAACGACAATTGCAATGGTGTTGTTTATGACAAAAAATAAAAATAAAAAAACAACAAACAATTAAAAATAATAATAAATATAAAATAATACATATAAATAATAAATAATAAATAAATAAAACAACAAACAATTAAAACTATCCATCTTACCTTCCCCCTGTCGCGACCTCCAAATTTTACATATTCCACTTACCTCACCCATGAATTATGCCCGATGTAGTAGAGTAGTTTCCAAGGTTGCAGAGGAGGTTTTTCAGTTACCTCAACCACGAACTAGGCCCGAGGTCGCAGAGGAGTTTTTTTACTTACCTTACCCACAAACTAGGCCCGAGGTCGTAGAGGAGTTTTTTCACTAACCTCACCCACAAACTAGGCCTGAGGTCACAAAGGAGGTTCGAAGGTTATTGAGGAGGTTCCAAGGTTTCAGAGGAGGAATTTCTTGTTCATTTAGTGAACCACTTCCTTGACCCAACTAGAAACCTAGGTTTTGAACGTGGAAAAACCCGTAAGTTGCACCAGGCACATATCAATTTCTTGTTTGATACAATTTTTACAGTCTAGGTTCTTCCTGCAGACCTCCTTTTATTGGGTGGGCATCATGCTTCAACTCAGTTTTAATGGTGTCCCAAATTTGGGGGTTTTCTATATTCAAGTCTGTCCACCCCCTTCATCTCCAAAATATACGCTGAGGGACATTGGAAGATTGAGATTGAGACCCATAAGCAAAGGTGAAGGTCAGTAAGGAATCAGGAAAATCATATGCTAAGGTAGCTTCTAGTATATTATTTTCCCATATATATGTCTTTGGTAAGTCATGTATTACTCATACTCCCATAGTCACTCATACTCTTCATACAAAATCTGAGTTATTTGTAACAATTTAACATTTTTTTTTGCTTCCAAATTCTGAGTTGTTTCTTTGCTTGGATGGTTTCTCCCTCAAGAAAAGGTGTCATTTCAGATCTAGGATTAAGAACACTTGTTGATTAGGGCTATTTAAAGACCTAAATATGCCTATATTTGTCCTACTTGTGCCCATAATTGCTTAGAATTAGTCCATCATTGGATATAAACCTCGTTGTTGCAAATGCACCTAGAATGATTCTCATTTCCCACAATGAGGTCCATTGTTCTTTATTCATGATTGGAAATTTCATGGAATAGCATAGGTCTATTTGTTTAATTTTATTGAATTCTTCCTTGCACTCATAAATCCTTCTATAGTTGACATATGGTAGAGCCATTCTTCAGACTTTCCCATATTTACCCAAAAATCAGGCACCAACCCAAAATTCTTCATGAAAACCTAAGAAAACCCCCATGCAAATAGGGGGTTAAGAGGCCCTACACCCTCTATCCTCTTTGATGTATGCATCCTTATCAAACATTGAGAAATAATTCAACTGTATGTGGTTCCAATCTATTGCTTATGCATGGGACCCACACCCTACTTCTTACCCTTGGGCCCCAACTCCAACTTGTGAGCTCAAATTGTCAATCAATGGTGGGCCTACACACAATATATTACCAATTTTCTTAAATACTCTGAAGGAAATTTTTGGAGCAGCACTGAAATACCAATTGTTAGGTTTTCCCTCACCAAAACTAAAGGGTGAAAAAACATCAAAATATAAGCTAATTAGTGAATAATAGCTTCAACCTATATAAAGCCATGGAGGTATGATATTCTCTAATAAGTAATACGTATCAATCCCAATTCCAAAATATTTCTATTCATGATTCTTCCACTATCTCATGAACTTTGTTCGTTTGCTTGTTTTTAATATTGACTACATTGGCAATGGAATTGAGGAGCTTGACTTCTGGTTTTGGAGGCACATGGTTGGAAGCTCAGCAAATGCCATAGCCTTCTGAAATTCCTTGGTGATTGAAGATTTTGTATCCACATGGAAAATAAGCAATGTGTTGAGAATGAGAAGTATGGGGGGAATTGTGACTGGTTTATATTTTAGGACTCTTCTGGTAATTTTAAGGTCATGCTTTGTAAGTTTGGACAATTGATTACATCCCCCATATTTGACTGTAAACTTGCTTGTGGAAAAATTACTAATTTACATTGCTGATAATAGAAATCCAATAGTTCCCACTTGCTTCTTTTAAAATGTCTTAATATTCTTAGTTGAGTTTAGTAGTCTGAAGTAATAGTATCAAGGGAGAAAATACAATGGAAAAAATCCTCAAGGAAAGTTTATTTAGAAAATACCAAAAGACAAATTGGTGATTACATGGAACATGGAAATTAATACTACTGCACAACTATGGAAACTATGGCTTTCTCATGGAACATGGAAATTAATACTACTCCACAATTATGGAAGATATTGTACCTCCATTACCTAGGATATGGACTTTTACCTATGAAAGGATATTGGGTGTGATTCCCTAAACTTCCAAAGATGAGTAGGGATTTCCACCTAGAATAGGTGGTTGACCTACTTTATTTATTGGTCGATTTATTGATTGAGACATAATTTGGGATTTGTAAGTATCACTACTCTTATCTTAGAGAGTGTGAAAAGTTAAAATGCACTTCAAACTTTACACCTTGAAATTATAGATCGTGTTACCCCCTATTGCATGGGCGATCACTTGGAGGTTTTCTGGGTTGACCTAGGCTAGAAGAAACATTTCAATGCTTATAAAACACCATTATGTGCATATGAAAGCCTTAAAATAGCAGCATAAAAGTGTCCCTGAGAAATGTAGCAACCGTAAAAACACCTAAATTCTAAGTCTTGGTGTACTTTAGGCCTAAATCAATAGTAAAATATCCTCATATGTAGTTCTGGTTGAATTTTGAAGTCAAAGCCAAACCTATTCTTACACAGTGGACTACCTGGTCATTTTTCTTGTAGTATTTATTCTCAAAACAGAAATCATACTCGATGCAAATTCGAAGTATGAGTAGCATTAGTGAATAATGTTGATCCTTTGTAATTAATATAGAAGACTTATGTTCATTGAAAAATAAAATTTGTGCACAGCGGGTTTGATACACCTCAGTCATGATAGTGCTTTCATAAACCAAACAGTAGTAAGAGGCACTTCTGGTCAATCTAGGAATACCTAGGGGTGAAAGAATGGTGATTATGTTGTATAGATAGTCTTGGATAGGATTATGGGATTTCATGTGGCAACCATTGAGGTAAATTTAACTGTAGGTGGAGATGACAAAGGATTGAAGCTTTATGATCCACGATACTTGAATAATGCTGATTTCCATTCATCAATTTCCTACATATGGAGATGAAGGAATATTATGATATGGGGGTTATCCAATTGAGGAATTAGTTGAAAAGAGCATTTACCTTGAGAATGGAAGCGAGGCCATGTGTCTTGCCTTCCAATAACCTTTCTTATTCAGAGAATTTTCTATATATGTTGGACTCACTGGATGACATATCATATAAACATAATCCTTGACTAGTAATACCCCTTGATGCACTTTTCATCTTTCGTGCAGAGCATGAAATGAACTATTCAACAACTACCGCACGACACCTTTCTTCCAGTGGTTTTGATGTCTATATTGCTCTTACTAGGGAAACTGGGGCAACTGGGGAAATTGATGCATTATATGGTCCTTTACATTGAGAGGAAAATGTGGTTGTTCTTATAAAACTTATGAAATTGGCATAGTTGACCACATTTCATAGTTCGTTGAGGGTGTAAAAAGACAGGGAGAGAAATTTGACTGGTTTTGGTCATCGAGTATACAATGATTATGATCTCTATGCCAAGATCATTCCCAATCCAGCTGAAAAAGTGTTCTCTATTGTTGGACTTGGATGTAATCCTTTTATTGAGATGGTTGTGGCGTTATAGAGGGTTTCATTCTTAGATGAACAAGTTATTAAGAAGCTCTACCTAGATGTTGATTTTTATTCTGTCTTAAATTAGAGAGTTTGGGCTCTTGGCCTTTAATCATCCTTTTAACATGGAATTAGATGCCTTATTCTGAATGTTGAACTATTTAAAATGAATATCAATATGACTGGGCCTTTTGGAGGGATGGTGGAATTGTTTTAAAAACTGGTCCACTTGGACTCGGACTGAACAATTGATGTTTTGGAATTTGTCAGGTAGTCTTCTTGGACTGTTTGTAGCGGATTTGGAATCTCGTTGAGGAGTCTACAATCCATATTGTAGCTTGGAGTAGTTGTTATCCATGTCATTTTAATTATACGCATTGAGTTGTTTTGCAGGCTATTTTCACTGTCTCAGGCCAACAGTCAATTGTCCAAGTATGTTAAAAGTATGAAGCGAGTCAAATCCGCCCCTGTTTTTGTCATAAAAAAATTTACAAGTGGTCTGAGAGTCTGAAATTTATCTTTTAGTTTTACATTTTGTTGAAAAAAAAAATTAAGAAAGGCACATTTTAATTTGCAAATTTTTTTAACAGTTCAACTTTGCATTTACCATGGCCCCAAGAGAGAAAGACCTTGCATACTTTGAGTGGTTATGGATATTTTTTGGTATGATCAAGGACTGTATTATCCCCTTGAGCAATGGAGTAGAGATCATTTTAGATCTGGGACATTTTTGTGAGTCAAGCATTAATTATCGGTGGTTTTCTGAGGAAGAACTATGGAAATGAGGGTTTAAAATTCAATTTTGAGTATGAACAACAACAAAGGAAGCAATATTTTAAGATCTAGTTGGATTTTGATAAATTCTTAGTGCAATTACCAACATAACTCAACAAAAGTAATTACGGGCACCTCTTAGCCCTTAAATAGCCTCAATTTCTCTTTTGGGCATCTTTTAGGTTCATTTAAAACCCCAGATATCAATCATGAGCATGTATGTGATACATTTCAACCCTAAAAAGGAAATTCTTGACATAGTTGACCCTAAAGACACCATAAAACAACAATCTGGGTGGTTTTTAATCAGTAAGGAGTAAGTTTGATGGTAAAAAGGGCATGAAAATCAGCCCTATAAGCAGTTTTAGGTGTTACGCAATCCTATAGAATCAATGTGGACCCCTGCAGCAGCCCTAGCTTTCAATTTAAGGTAAGTATGGGTGTATCTTATCCCTTGAAACAAAAATCTAGGTGCATAAGTAGTGATCATGGAGGTTATCTATCATTTCTGGGCAATTTTTGAAGGTTATAACAATGTTAAAATTGTTAAAAGTCAGATATAGGTGCAATATGAACATCTTCCCTAAGGAAGCCACCCTAAATAAACAATACTCTCGGTGTGTTAAAGTACCAAACAGCTTGAGAAAGGACTAGATATGGTGACACCTTGTGTAGTAATAGCTTTAGAAGTATTAAATGACACCCTCCTAACTCACCAATACATAACAACAACTTGCCCCCAACATAACCTAGTGTTGTGCCATCAATATTTCTAAACAATTCTTTAGGTAATGGACATATTGGAATTGTTGTGCCATGAGGAAAGAGACTCAATTACCAAACAACCCAATAACAAAACCTACTTAACAAACGCTACTTGAGCAGGGTTTGCTACATACTTAACAAACACTACTTGAATTACTTGCTTTCAACTGAACACCTAGAAAAAATGGTAAGTAGTTGTTTTCATAATGTACTCTACTCTAAATGGTAAGTGGTCCTTGACTCATAAACTTACTAATGACTTGAATCTTAATAGTATTGATAAGATAATAATCCAACATAAATCTCAAGTTGTTGTATAGGGTATCTAGATAATAAATGTATCCGTTGGTCTATACACACTGTGTTGGCGTATTGTAAATACCGTGTGGGAATATTGTAAACAAAGTGATATTTGGAGATGATATCATGCTTATTATATTGTTTCAGGGGGGTACTCACAACACGCATGTAGCTTTTGGTCAGGTAAATGTGATTTTCATATTAACACTAATGTTTTTCTTCATTAATCACATTTATTAGACATGGTTCAATTTTTACTTTTCAATATGAAATTGTGTTGTTTCTTGTATTATGGCAGGTTGACCGTGGGAAATCCCCAATGGTGTCCCATCAGGTAAATGTCATCCTAATAGTACCTAAACATGATTAAAGTGATTTTTTATTATTATTAAATGCATGTTATTTTTTTCACGTGAATTTTTGTAATGATAAAAATAAATTAAATAATTTTATTGATTGATGTTTGTAGAGCACACCACATCACGATGATGAGGTGGTCACTAAGGGAGATATATTTTATTCAATTAACCCAGTGGGAACTGTGAAGAAGGATTTGAAAAATTCCAATCAAGAACTTCTTGCATTGATAAAGATCAGACCCATGACTGAAGAAATCAAAGCAAGAATTTCTTACTTGAGGAAAACAATAGTACAGTACAGGGTAAGTGGCATCTGTAAAATATTATACGAACTATTCACCAAGATATTCATTTATGTTATTTTAGTTCTCTATTTTTTATATGATCTAATCAATTAAACTTTTATTTTATGTAGGAATTTTTGGAGACAACACATGTGCATAAAATACAGTATGTAGATGTCGGTATTGGTAGTATCGATGGTTCAACACAATGCCAATCTACCATATCAACAAGGATATTTGAATCTCCTGAACAAAAATGACCGTTATATGCTACGACCTCACCGAATGTTGGAGATCAGGAGGGCCCTTCACCCAATACTACGTCACAGGAAGTTAGAGAGGAGAGTAGCATCGAATGTGAAAGTCGATACCCTGGAGCAGTACATGTGGTTAGCAAGGGATCATTGCCCATTACATTCTTGGAGGACAAGCAATGTGTTCCAATCAAGATACCAAATATTGCATGTATTATTTAATTAATTCAGCTTTTTTTTCATGTAATTCAAAGCCACATACCTGAAATTATTTTTAATTAATGATCATATTGTTTTTGTAGCAAATAATGTTTTTTATAAGAACCTACATGAGAAGGCTTTGGATATTTTTGGGTCCACCATTCGTACACGGTGGAATTTCCAAAATGACAAATTGAAAGATGATTTGATGAACCACATGGTTAACTTATTTGGTGATACCTTTAACAAAAAAGGTGTCACTGCAGCAGCTGGCTTAAATTTTAAATATGTCAGGGCAGATTATAGGGACAATTTGTAAATTAACACTATGTATGAGCATCCTCCGATGGTTCCAGAGAAGGAGTGGAAAGCGCTCATGGGTGATGAAAAGGACAAGGCATTGAGAAAACAAGGAAAGTCTCGGCCAATCGATTCAAGAAGGTATGTCACATATCATATTTTCAATGAAAATTGTTCAATATTTTTTTTCACTTTTAAATATATTTAAGTTGCGATATCTAACATATTTGAAACCTTTCATAGGATCCCTGACACCTCTAAAGAGACAAAGGAAAGGGTATAAAAACATTGGAAGCACAAACTGGGCCACAGTGGATATCAAAAACTAAGAGCACGAATTGTAAGAAACGAATCATCATTATTTGTAGCCAATTGTTTTGTAACTGTAGCGAACAAATAATTTATTTATCACTATAGAAAACAAATAATTTTTATGGTGTTATGTATTGCAGGGAAATGATTTTCAAGAAGCATCCACTAAAGAATACTTGAGGCTCGGCTTCAAGTATGGTTTTCAACATGTGTTGGAACATCGAAAAAGCTTCAGGAAAACCCCAATTTCCCCGTTGATGCACACAGAGGTAAATTAAACCATCTGTGCATGTTCAATTTTCTCACATTACTTTGGACTTGAATTATGTGTTATGTCAAATTTATATATGTGAAAAATAAATTTCTTTTTAGTTTTCAAGGTGAGAGCAACAAAAGCAACGATTGTAGCATTACTAAACAGGTACCACGTACCACATGATGATGGGGAGCTACCTCATGTTGGTGGTGAGCATCAACCTAGCCATGATTCAGGTATGTATGTTATAAAATAGAAGTATTTATTATGATTTCAAATATATAATTGATGACGTGTAGTAAAAAATTTCTTCTATGAATGGCAGAGCATATACCTGCTCATGCTCAAATGGAAGAGGAACAAATGGTAGAACCAATGAACACTCTAATTGTCTCAGCTGGTCAGCCAACAAGTAAAGATCATTGTAATGATCTTGGAAATAATGATGCCCCTCACTAGTGACTTCCACGCCCTACTATTCGACGTACTAGAAGTATAGTACGAGAGAGAATTCCCACACAATCAACAAAAAGAGAGGGCACAACAATTTCAACGTTAAATGAAAATGAATTAGATGTCCCCATCTTGGACTTTATGAAAAAAAAAACCAAAACACAAAAAAAATGTAGTTGTATACATTTAAGATTTGTATTTGTATTAGTTGGTGCATAGCTTATTTTTGATAATGTGTGACATCTTCCGAGGACTATGGTTATCCTCAAGAGACTGGATACCCCTTCCTACGTTAGCCTAAGGAAGACGAGATGACCACATGAGCTTCCTTATCAAGTGATGATGATTATGAGCTCCCACTCTTTACATGAGACACATGAGACGTATGGCCACATGATATATGGGCAGGAAACCTACCTTCACATTGAATTGATGTGCATGAGCCTAGTATGATGTCATTTTGTGTTGTTATGTTACACTGACTTGCATGTTTACTTGTATGTGATATTTATCCTTGTGGTGACTCGTGATTGACCCTTGCATGGTAAAGTTGAGCTATGCAACCCTTAAATGTTGATGTATAGCTTGTTGATGACTAGCGTGACCCCTTAGGGGATTTTTCCATCCTTGCGTTGACCTTAATAGCCCTTCTTAGGTGCCATCCACCATAGTGCTACCATATGTGACTTTTTTGGAGTACTTTGTTGTTGTTTGTTATTGAGAGTTGGTTGTACTATTGTGCTGCTACTATTTTTTATTTGTGAGGGTTGGATGATCTATTTTAAGATCTTTTCTAGTTCTGGGTTCTTTCCTTTCATAGGTATGTTTGTCTAGTTCACTAGCATGCAAGCAACCTAACACTAATATGTTGAAGTCTATTTAGAAGCATTTTTTTTTTTAGGATAAGGTAACTCTACCATAACGCTAAGATGTTGAAGTCTGTTTAGAAGCATTTTTTTTTAGGATAAGGGAGCTCTACCATAACATCTTGTTTTGAGTTATCTTATGTTGAGTTTATAATTGGGTCAGATCTAATATATCATGCTACTGTTATGTATTGTTTTCTTTCATTATCAAGTTAGATCTGATATAGATCTCTACTCTTATTACTGTTATTGTTTTAAGTACTTTAATGGTTATTATAACTCATTGTTTCTGGTACATGTTGTACATGAAGGATATTGAGTTATGGTTTTCCTATGCTGGACATGCTTGTCTCATTGTTTTAGTTTTGAGTTTGAATATTTGAGAAAAATAATTATAAAATACAAATGAGCTGAATCTACCCGAGAGTTTGCATATTTTCTCAAAATGAGCTGAAATGTGAATTAGTACATTTTTATGGATCTTGTGTCTTTAGAGTGGAGCTTCTGTAGTCTACTGAATTGACCCTAGTTAGTTTGCTTTCCTTTGTTAATTTTTTGTTCTTTCCTATCAATTGATTTAGTTGTGAATGCTTTGTGCTTGTTTAGGATCTAGCAGGCTTCTTTGACTTGTTAGTCATTACTTGTTCTTGCTCAGTTTATGAGGGTTTGGAGGTTTTCATGAATGTCATTTTTGCTCGGCAATTGTTTGGTTTGGGATGAGTGAGAGAGACTCCCTTGTCACACTTAGTCCCTCAACTTGGGGGTGGCTTTGTAAATTGCGAGCCTATGGATGGGTTCAAAACATCTAGAGGAGAATCATTCTACAAATTTGATCCCAAATTAAGTATTTGCTCCTGTGATGTTTATTCATATGCACCCTTATTTCCCTATTCCTATTTACTTCCACAAGACATCATACAAGTTGTTTTTGGTGTACATCATGTTACTACCTATATTGCATGTGTGTACACCAAGGAGTTCTAAATATTTCTGGGCATAAAAGAAACTTGTAGCAGCATTCTAGGAATTAATTTCTCAAATATCAGTAGCCCAATGTGTGTGAAATAGCAGAAACAAGTTTGATCCCTCAAGTCTAGGAAAACCTGGGTGTGAAAGAAACCTCAATTCTCTGTGATTGTGTATCTAATCCGTAATGAAGTGCATCATTTTTAAATCTAGGTTAATTACAGTTTCGAGGACAACATTTAGTCTCTAATGCTTGTTCCCTACCAACATCATTGTAAGAGCCTAGAGGTATGCCTAGATTTGAAGTACAATCTTTGTTGCGAATTCTAGGGTAAAATATCTAGTCTCAAACAGCTTACCAACCTCCATATGTTACACACCAACATTGAATTATAATACTTGTGTGGATCCTGCATGGACACTTATACAGACCTACATGGAAGGTCTACACCATGCACACTTGCTAAAGACTAGTGTCTCTCTTCTCTGGTGGTGCACCCCCTTTGAAATGTGGTCTCTCTCACCATTAGCTAGTCTCAAACAACTCACCAACCTAATAGTATTTGTCACCACTGGTGAAACTGCTAGATGCGGCAAGTTCCTTATTAGTTGAGTGCATGTGAACAACTTGTGGCAGAAATCTACATTTGTGAGATATTAATTTTCATCGATTATGAAGATATATGTGAGACAAATTAAATACCTTGAGATGAACAGACCAACAAGGTTTGAGGGGGATAAATTAGTCTACATATTGATAGGGGGAGCATTATGGTTAGATAAATAAAAGCAAATAAAGTGAAGCAACATTGTGATGTTTTCATTGATGCATGCTTACCTTTTATGAATTTACTAGATGATTGTTGATACATTCATTATGTGGGCATGTCCTTAGATGTCACGGGCATGTCCCCCACTTGAGAGTAAAAATGCCCCCATATAGTTAAAAATGCATACAAGGCAATAGAGAAATAAAAATGCCCACAACGAAATAGAGTAAAAATGCCTGCATCTTGTAAAAATTCCCGCAGCTAGTTAAATATTCCCACATTTAAGTTTCAGAATACACTTACATCAATTCTCCAATTTGGATAAGCAGTTGATTTGGGAAATTGTCTACAGCCTATTGAGAAATGCCCTATATATAGTTTGTAAATGCTCGTTGGACTGATAAAATTGCCACGCTACCTTATAAAATTCCCATAGGCTTCAAACATATGCACGCATGTCCAGAAAAATGCCCGCATAAATGCACAAAAGGTTGAAAAATGCCCGCAGGAAGCCATAGCAATAGATGAAGTAAAATGAAAGAATAAATTAGGTACAATATGTTTTCAGAAATATACATTTGTGAGATATTAATTTTCATTGATTCTGAAGATATACGTGAGACAAATTAAATATCTTGAGATGAATAGACCAACAAGGTTTCAGGGGGAGCAGTATGGTTAGATAAAGAAAAGAAAATAAAGTGAAGCAACATTGTGATGTTGTCATTGATGCATTCTTACCTTTAATGAATTTACTAGATGACTATTAATACATTCAATATGCGAGCATGTCCCTAAATATCATGGGAATTTCAATGATAAAGTTAAACACTTGATAGGTAATGCTAAAGTAAAGCTATTATGGGAAGCCTGAACTTATAAAGATATTCTTCAACTATATTGTAATACCACTCGGATGTAGATGAATTTCCATAAGTCCTTGATTTGTTTAAATTGTAGGCTTGATCGTGGCATCATAGGTGCACAAAAAATGTCTGCAGCTAGTTAAATATGCCCACATTTAAGTTGCAAAATACATTTACATCAATTCTCCAAATTGGATAAGCAGTTGATTTGGAAAAATGTTCGCAGCAAGTTGAGAAATTCTCGCATCCAGTTTGAAAATTCCCGTTGGAATGATAAAATGCCCTCACTACCATATAAAATGCCCATAGGCCTCAAATAAATGCATGCAGGTCCAAAAAAATGCCCGCAAAAATGCACAAAAAATTTCAATATGGTTAGATAAAGAAAAGGAAATAAAGTGAAGCAACATTGTGATGTTGTCATTGATGCATGCTTAAATTTTATGAATTTACTAGATGACTGTTGATACATTCATTATGTGGGAATGTACTTACATGTCATGGGCATATAGTCTTCTTATGTTGGTGCTTGCATACTTATGCAGGCATGTCGTTACATGTCACGGGAATTTCAATGATCTGCTGGCATTTCAACGATTTTCCTGTGGGAATATTTCCACCTCTATTTGATGCATTTTGGGGTTCGACGGCCATTTATCTATTACCC
Organism: Pseudotsuga menziesii; assembly: GCA_001517045.1. Taxonomy (NCBI): domain Eukaryota; kingdom Viridiplantae; phylum Streptophyta; class Pinopsida; order Pinales; family Pinaceae; genus Pseudotsuga; species Pseudotsuga menziesii. The sequence continues at coordinate 473,830 of LPNX010283385.1, read as the reverse complement.
TATGGGCATATTTAACTAGTTTTCAGAATTTTATCTTAGTCTTGCATGCATAATGCAATACTTATGGGAATTATGTACATTAAGTGCGGGCTTTAAATGTCTTCAAAATATTTCACTAGCTCATAGTTATACCTGGAAGCAGGGTTGATATGGTAGCAATATGGTTAGATAAAGAAAAGGAAATAAAGTGAAGTAGAATTGTGATGTTCTCGTTGATGCATGCTTACCTTTTATGAATTTACTAGATGATTGTTGATACATTCATTATGCGGGCATGTCCTTACATGTCATGAGCATATAGTATTCATGTGTTAGTGCTTGCATACTTATGTGGGCATGTCCTTACATGTCACGGTCATTTCAATGATCTGCTGGAATTTCAACAATTTTCCTGCGGGCATCTTTCCATATCTATTTCATGCATTTTGGAGTTTGGTGGCCATTTATCTATTACCCTATGGGCGTGTTTAACTAGCTATCGGCATTTTATCTTAGTATTGCATGCATAATGCAATACTTGTGGGAATTATGTACATTAAGTGAGAGCTTTAAATGTCTTCAAAATATTTCACTAACTCATAGTTATACCTGGAAGCATGGTTGATAGGGTAGCAATATGGTTAGATAAAGAAAAGGAAATAAAGTGAAGCATCATTGTGATGTTGTCATTGATGCATGCTTACCTTTTATGAATTTACTATATGATTGTTGATACATTAATTATGAGGGCATGTCCTTACATGTCACGGGCATATAGTCTTCATGTGTGGGTTCTTGCATACTTATGTGGCCATGTCCTTACATGTCACTGGTAGTTGAATCACCGAAGACATCTTTGTGGGAGAAAATATACTTATACTAGATATACTACCGATTTTTAACCACCTGGTCCCGAAGCTTCCTTAGCCTATGTTTTTCATGATGCCTTAGTGACCTTCACCTTTGCTTATGGGTCTCGATCTCAATATTCCAATGTACCTCTACGTAGCTTTTGGAGATAAAGGGGGTGGACAGCCTTGAGGATAGAAAACCCCCAAACATTAGAGGAAATTTGGGGTCTAAAATGGGCCTTATAAGAAAACATGCCAAAATAATTTTTTGCGAGTTGGAATTCAAGAACCAATAGAATTTCAATAAAATGAGTCAACCATAATGGTTGAATTGACATATTTGTCATTAAAAAAAACTACTTTTTTTGTTCGTATTTTCGACATATATCATTGTGTTTTTACTCAAATTTCGATCGGGAGAGCTCGTTGGATGCGGAATTTGATTCTGCATCCAACGAGTACCCACACTCCATACTTTTGATGGACCCCGCTACCCCAGAAACAATAAATACCTGAAAAAATGTGATGATGACATCATCATCACATTGTTTCAGGTATTTCTTGTTTTGGGGGTAGCGAGGTCCATCAAAAGTATGCAGTGTGGGTACTCGTTGGATGCACAATCAAATTCTACATCCAACGAGCTCTCCCGATCGAAATTTGAGTAAAAACACAGAGAGATATGTCGAAAATACGAACACAAAAAGTAGTTCTTTTCTTTCTTCCTCCAAAATTAATCAATTTTTATTATTATTTTAACTATTATTTTATTATTTTAACTATTATTTTATTATTTTCCTTAGGAGGCCCATTTTAGACCCCAAAATTCCTCTAATGGTTGGGATACCATTAAAATTGAGTTGAAGCCTGATGCTTGCCCAATAAAAAGCGTCCTGTAGGAAGAACTCGTACTATAAAAATTGGTTCAAACAATAAATTGATTTGTTTTTGGTATAGCTTAAGGGTTTCGCCATGCTCACAAGCTAGCTTTCTGGTTGTTTCAAGGAAGGGGTTCGCTGAACAAATAAGAGTTGCCTCCTCTGCAACCTTGAAACCTCCTCTGCGGCCTTGGGCCTATTTCGTGGGTGTGGTAACTGAAAAACCTCCTCTGCAAACTTGGAAACTCCTTTGCGACCTTAGGACTAGTTCGTGGGTGAGGTAAGTGAAAGATGTAAAATTTTGTTGTCGCGACAAGGGGAAGGTAATATGGATAGTTTTAATTGTTTGTTGTTTTTTTTAATTTTTATTAATTATCGTTGTCATCATAGTCGGCGGGATTATCATGATCATTGTCTTTATGGCCATCATCGTCATCACAGAAAACATCATAGAGAACATCATCGTCAATAGACCCTTTCTTGAAAATGATTTTTCATATGTGTAATATGGTGACCATTTCTAAGTTTGATACACCGAGGAGGCTTAATAAAGACATCTTGTGGTTCTTATTTCCTATGCCATTGTCAAAGGACATACTACAACATGAAAAACCAAAATAGTGGGTGAAGGTATGAAGGTATTGTGAACTAGGGTGGTTTATTTTTGTTTTTGGGAGCTATGAGTATGGGAGTGTAATGTCCTAAGTCTGGTGTACAGACCTAAACACTTTAATTCTATAATTTTTTCTTAAATATTTCTAAAATTTAAGGGGTCCACACAGAGCCTTCTCGGATTGGCAAAAACAATGGTTTCTTTGGGAATATTTTGCAGAGGATAAGAGTGATCACTAGGAAGCAAACTAAGAGATGTAAGACATTGAATTTCCTCTCCCCTAACACATTTAGATATGGTTCCATTTAGGTTTCATAATCCACACCGCGGAAACCTACTACCACGCTTCTGGGCAGCCAAACCGTGCAACTAAGGAGAGTAGTTCTTCCTGCTTCAACCAGAGGCTTCAAAAAACTTGCAGAGGTTTGTTGCAGAATTAATTTAATATATAAAAGGTATTTAGACAGTTTACTGAGGTTCTGGAAGGTTAGAGATGTTTTGGGTGAATTTGGGGATTTCTAGCTATTTTGGTCAAGAGAAACCCTGCGCAGAGGGTCTTTTACTAATATACAGGAATGGACAAAGCTCAATTTGGGTTTACAGAACCTATTTTGCATCAATTTCAGTAAAACTAGTTATTAGAAACTAGTAATCTAGCTAGGGTCTTAAAAGAACTATTAAATCATCTTAAATAAAATTTTGTGAAACTTGAATTTATAAAAGAGATAATTATGAACTCTTTGAACATGAATTCTTATTTGCATCCCTTCCCCATCATGAAATATTCATTACAACACTCATATTCACTCAATTCCCCCATACACTGGTAAAATAGAGTCTTTTAATGAAACTGAGATAATATTCTTCAGGGTATGAGATATCTCGACCTGATGAATGTAATTTTCAGAAGATACTGAAACTATAGAACATAAATAACATTATTGACTGACCATTACAATAGGCTTCCAAAATTAAGGGGCAGAAGGCCCGAATCTTGACCAGCAAGGGGCTATGAGCATAAGTGAAGCATGGGCTTCACTGGAGCTCGACCTGAACTTGATGGAGGATGTAATATAATTCTAGAATAAGCTTCAATGGCTGACATTAGTGCTCCATAGACCTGTAATAGATAGAAAGGGAGATGGAAGAGAAGGGAGGAGGGATTTGGGGATCATCACCCAATGGTCTGAGGCACAACACCCAGAGAGTATGCTCACATGGCATAACCACAATATCAAATCATCCAAACTGAGTCAATGGGGTCGAATTCACCTTTAATAGAGTGTTGAGTGACCTTATTAGCAAGTGAGGATCCAAGGTGACCTGTGAGAGAAAGTCAACCCTCAACAAACCCTAACCCTATCCACATAGGTGCCTCCTTTGGGAAATTTAGCAAATAGGACCATGTGGAATTATTTCCAAGTTCAAATCCTCCTTCATAATTAGAAACTATGCCCTCTCTAAGTCAAAAGTTGCTTATTTTGAGTTATGACACCTTTTTTTCTTTTCCAGACTCATAAGGAAACTGTTCTTTCCTTTGAAAAATTTCCTGCTTTTCTTTGACTGCTTTTCTGAGCTCCATAAGAGGCAACTGCACCCTCCTTTGAAAAAATTTCCTGCTTTATCCTTGTCTACTTTTTTTCATGCTTTTTGGTACTTTTCTCTTTGCTTCCTATGACAGCTTTTGTCATAGTGTTTCCTCTTTCCTTCCTTGGCTAGTAGACTTTCCCAATGCGCCCCACCTAACTAGGCAGCTTATTTACACCTCATTAATTAGAAATAATAATTAAAATGGAAAATAAAACTTAGATACATGCCTTACTTAATTAATTATTAGAAAATTTCCCTAGGGAGCATGATTAATGTCAAATTGAGCCCCTCCTAGGAGTCCAGTATGGTCAACACTTTAATGGTCACTTTGAGGGGACATGAAAGTCCTCCCCTCCCAAATCTGCTTGTCCTCAAATAGAAGCAAAGCTGGATGTTGTAAGATCTGCTCATCCTCCCAAGTGGCATCTTCACTGGGCAAGCCTTTCGATTGTATCATATATTCTTTTATTGTTCTGTTCCTTAATTTATTTTCTCTACTCATCAGCACTTTCTCCGGCACCAAGACCAAGTGGCCTTCATCATCCAATGGAAGAATTTCTTCAGAAACCACTACCTATTGAACCACTACCTTTTTCAGACAAGAGACATGAAACACATTATGGATTCTGCTGCTTGCTAGCAAATCCAACTCATAAGCTACTTCTCCTAATCTTCTGCTAATTTTGTAGGGACCATAAAATCTGGGTTCAAGTTTTGCTGCCCCGTTATTCTTCAAGGAAGATTGTCTATAAGGTTGTAGCCTTAAATACACTAAATCTCCCACCTGAAACACTCTGTCTATTCTATGCTTATCTGCAAAAATATTCTGCTGATTTTGTGCCATCTGCAAATTGTCTTTCAGTGCCCTTAGAATGTCTTGATTGTCCTACAACCAATCTTTAGCTTTTTGTGCCTTACAGTCTCCAAATATTAAGTCTACAAAATTTGGAGCTTCATACCCATATAAATCCATAAAGGGAGTCATTCTAATAGAAATATGAAATGTGGTGTTGTAGCAGAACTCACCCAAGTGGAGCCCAGTTGCCCAAGCTCCTTGTTGTCCCGTAACATAGTTACGAAGGTATCCCTCCAGCCGTTGGTTCACTCTCTCTGTTTTCCCATCGGTCTGGGGATGATAGATTGTAATCATGTTCAGATTTGTCTCAACCAGACCAAACAATGTCTACCAAAAGGCACTAGTAAAATTACTATCTCTGTCACCGATTATGACCTTGGGTAGCCCATGCAATCTGAAGATATCCTTAAAGAACAGTGCAGCAACCTCACTAGCTGAAATGGTGGATACTATTGCAAAGAAATGTGCATACTTTGTCAACCTGTCAACCACTGCAAAAATATTGTCTTTCCCCTGTGACTTTGGCAGCCCCATGATAAATTCCATTGATACACTTTCCCATTTTTTATCCGGAATCAAGAGAGGCTGGAGGAGTCCAGCAGGGTGTGAGTGTTCAACTTTGATCTATTGACATGCAAAACATTCCTTCACATACATGAGTACATCATCTTTAATACCTTTCCAAGTAAATCTCTCCCTTACCTTACAGTAAGTCTTCACAAAACCAGGGTGACCAGCCACTGGTGCATCATGTGCAGCTCCTAAGATTTTCCTTTTTAGTGCAGATCTTGGCACTAAGAAAATTCTATTTTTGTAATAAATGAGGTTCTCATGGACTTTGTACTCTTCATTCTGATTCACTCCATCCAACACATCACATGCAAACTGATATTTAGAGTATTCTGTAGCCAGTTGGATCTTCCAATCCTTACATATTTGCAACAAAGAGAATGTGGCCCAACAGGAAAGTGCATCAACCACAACATTCATTTTTCCCTTTTTATACTCAATGTCAAAATCAAAATATTGAACTTTACTCACCCATTTTTGCTTCCTATCATTGAGTTCCTTTTGGGTAAGGAAGTGTCTAAGACTGTTGTGATCAGTCTTCACAATGAACTTACCTCCTACCAGGTATTGCCTGAATTTGTCCAAGGCATGCATGATGGCCAACATATCCTTATCATATATAGAGTATAGCCTTTCATGTGGATGTAATTTTCTTCTCTCAAAAGCAATGGGATGCCTATCTTGCATTAGGATAGCCCCAATTCCTACCCCAAAGGAATCACACTGTAGTACAAAAGGCTTAGAAAAATATGGTAAGGCAAGTACTGGACAGCTACTCATTACTTCTTTCATTTTCTGAAAATATTTTTCAGCCTCCTCACTCCAGCTGAATGCACCCTTCTTAGTCAAATCTGTCAAGGGTGTAGTGTACCGAGAGTATCCTTTGACAAATCTATGGTAGTAGTTACACAGGCCAATGAAACCTCTCAACTCAGTGAGGTTCCTTGGGATGCCCATTCCAATATGGCCTTTATTTTTTCTGGATCTACCTTAACCCCTTCTTGGTAGATCACATGGCCCAGATACAATAGTTCTATCATACCAAATTCACACTTAGACATTTTGGCAAAAAATGACAGATCTGCAAGCATAGTAAGTACCTCCTCCAAGTGTTGTAAATGCTCCTCCCATGTCATACTGTAGATCAGAATATCATCAAAAATAACAAGGACATACTTACGTAGTTGTTTGCTGAATACCTTATTCATGCAAAATTGGAAATTTGCCGGTGCATTAGTCAAGCCAAATGGCATGACCAGAAATTCAAAGTGGCCAAAATGACAGCGGAAAGCTGTCTTTTGTATGTCTTCCTCCCTCATTCTAATTTGATGGTACCCTGACTATAGATCTATTTTGGAGAAAAACTTGGCCCCATGCAGCTCATCCATCAACTCATCAATTATGTGAATTGGGTACATGTTCTTTATTGTCTTTTTGTTCAAAGCTCGGTAATCTATACACATTCGGAGTGTCCCATCCTTCTTCTTCACCAGAACCACTTAAGAAGCAAAGGGGCTGGAACTTGGTCTGATGAAGCCCAACTCAAGGAGCTCCTTGATGGCCTTATCAATTTCATCCTTGAGTCTCTTTGGATGCTTATAGGGGTGTATTTTGATTGGAAGTGTACCAGCTTCCAACTCAATCCTATGTTCAATGCCACGGTTTGGTGGCCTACCATGTGGAAGATCTTCAAAAACCCTCTTATGCTTCTGCAACAATTTTTTTATGTCTTTGGGCTGGGAGGAAACTTTGGCATTTGTTCCCTTAGTGGTGATTTGGCATTCAACAGCCCACTCAATGTCTCCATGCCTCATAACAGATCTCATACTTTTTGCAGAAATTACTTGGTTGGGATAAGTATTCATACCTTTCAATACCACTGATTTTCCTTCAGTATCCTTGAAACTTATTTGTGGTATCTGGTAATTTATAGAGTTCTCTCCAATAGAGTACAATCATTTCACTCCCAACACCATGTTGGTGTCTGCCACATTGAAAACATAAAAGTTTTCTTTCACCGTATAGTCACCTATGTTTACTTGTAGATCTGGGATCCATCGATTACACTCCATGGTATGGTTACCAGGAATGACCACATTGAATCCTTCAAAGGGCTCAGTAGTTAATTTTATCCTCTCCAGCAGGTCTGAATCAATGAAATTATGTGTGGCACCCCCATCAACAAGAACTATAATTTTATCCCCCTGCAGAACTCCTTTCAGCCTTAAAGTGTGGAACCTAGGCACTCCACTGAGCACAGAAATTTTGTTGTTGTTTTGATGAGGCTGCTCCTCTTCTTCAGCTGTATCATAATCTCCATCCCCCAACTCAACTTCATCTACCCCTTATTCATCACTTTCATAAAATACTTCAATATAATGAGCTTTTCCTTTCACACATTTGTGATCGGGACCCCACGGTTCTTGGCAGGGAAAACACAGTTTCTTCCTCCTCAATTCATCCCTATCCTTATAGGAATAGTCTCTCTTCTTAGAGGTAGGAAAGTTTCTTACAGGAGGTTTTTGGTTCTGAAATTTATGTGGCAGGGAAGGTCTGGGAGGATATTTGGTTCTTGGGATTGCATCTTGCAAGTCTCTAGTCCTTCTCACAGCTTCCTGCAAAGTGGTAGGTCGGTAGGCCTTCACCAACCCCTTCAATGGTTCATCCAGTCCTTCCGTAAACAAAAGGATCAGCCTTGATTCTGATATGTCAGTGACCATTACAGCCACCTTTTGTAACTCTGAGATTTATGCTTTTGGAGTTCCAACCTGTCTTATGTGTGCCAGATCCCGGAAAGAGATGTCAAATCTTTCTATTAATTTTCTGTTGAATTCCTCGTTGGTGATCACTTGGTCATGGCCTAATGTTTTCATGCCATGAAACCACCATTCAATGGCCTCCCCATCAATATGTATGGCTTCCAAATTAATGGAATCCCTTTCTGCCATAGGATTTAGCTGGAAATATGTATCCATTTTCTGAATCCAAGAGCTCACCAAGCAATTTGAAGTGCCATCAAAATATGGCAAGGTGATTTTCCCCATGTCATTCTTTAATTCATAATTCTGATATTAATTCCTTGCAGCCCCTCTTGTCTGCCCCCTAAATTGAGTCTCATAGAAATCTCAGAATGGCAGAGCCTTTCTGCATTCCTCACTCAAATATTGGTAGACATAAAAAAATTCTTCCCATGTAGCAATGGTTTCAGCCTCGGCTTCAGGATCTTCTTTAGGGGTTTCTACAAATTTGGGCATGTTAGGTCTTGGATGCAATTTTTGTTCTCTCTAAATTCAAGTGGCCTATTGTGAGGCCCATTCTTGGAAAAAACACTCCCCCCCATTACCTTTATTTCTTCATATTGGGAGCCAATACTACTCCCTTCCCCATCTTTCACTCCCAGCTGTTTAGCCAAGAATTCTCTGGTCTCTTGACCAAACTGTATGATGTTTGTGGAGATGTATTGCAGACCTCTTAGCATGTTCTTAAAAAAATTCTGAAATTCATCTTTTTCATCCCTTTCTTCATGAAACCTCCCATCTACAGATTCTACTTCCTCCTCCTGAGGAATCTTTCTTTTGGTGTCTGAATTGTATTTTGGGCCCATTGTGTAATATCAAGAGAAGGTATGGAGGACCATGCTTTGATACCACTGTAATGACCTAATTCTGGTGTACAGACCTGAACACTTTAATTCTGTAATATTTTCTTAAATATTTTTGAAATTTAAGGGGTCCACACAAAGACTTCTCAGATTGGCAAAAACAATGGTTTCTTCGGGAATATTTTGCAGAGGAAAAGAGTGATCAGTGGGAAGAAAAATAAGAGATGGAAGACATTTAATTTCCTCTCCCCTAACACATTTATATCTGGTTCCATTTAGGTTTCAGAATCCACACCGCGGAAACCTACTACCACGCTTATGGGCAGCCAAACCATGCAACTAAGGAGAGTAGTTCTGCCTGCTTCAACCAGAGGATTTGAAAAACTTGCAGAGGTTTTTTACAGCCTTAATTTAATATATAAAATTTATTTAGACAGTTTACTAAGGTTCTGGAAGGTTATAGGTGTTTTGGGTGAATTTGGGGATTTCTAGCTATTTTGGTCAAGAGAAACTCTGTGCAGAGGAGGATGCAAAAGGGTGGTACGAACCAAACCAAAAATGTTTCTAGAGATTGATATGGGAATTTGGGTTTGTTAATGATCTACAGGAACTTACAGAGCTCAATTTTGGTTTACAAAACCTATTTTGCATCAATTTCAGTAAAACTAGTTATTAGAAACTAGTAATATAGCTAGGGTCTTAAAAGAACTATTAAATCATATTAGATCAAATTTTGTGAAACCCGAGATTTATGAAAGAGATAATTATGAACTCTCTTAACATGAATACTTCTTTTAATCCCTTCCCCATCATGAAATTTTCATTACAGCACTCATATTCACTCAATTCCCCCATACACTGATAAAATAGAGTCTTTTAATGAAACTAAAATAATATTCTTCAGGGTATGAGATATCTCTACCTGATAAATGTAATTTTCAGAAGATAATAACACTACAGAATAGAAATAAAATTATTGACTGACCATTACAAGAGGCTTCCAAAATTAAGGGGCATGAGGCCCGAATCTTGATCAGCAAGGGGCTATGAGCATAAGTGAAGCATGGGATTCACTGGAGCTCGACCTGAACTTGATGGAGTCTGTAATATACTTCTGGAATAAGCTTCAATGGCTGAAATTAGTGCTCCATATACCTACAATATATAGAAATGGATATGGAAGAGAAGGGAGGAGGGATTTGGGGATCATCACCCAATGGTCTGAGGCACAACACCCAGAGAGTATGCTCACATAGAATAACCACAATATCAAATCATCCAAACTGATTCAATGGATTTTAATTCACCTTTAATAGAGTGTTGAGTGACCTTCTTAGCAAGTGAGGATCCAAGGTGACCTGTGAGATCAAGTCAACCGTCAAGAAACCCTAACCCTAGCCACATAGGTGCCTCCTTTGGGGAATTTAGCAAGTAGGGACATGTGGAATTATTTCTAAGTTCAAATCCTCCTTCATAATTAGAAATTTCACCCTCTCTAAGTCAAAAGTTGCTTCTTTTGAGTTATGACAACTTTTTTGCTTTTCTAGACTCATAAGGAAACTATTCTTTCTTGTTTTTCTCTGATTTCTTTTCTGAGCTCCATAAGAGGCAACTGTGCCCTCCTTTGAAAAACTTTCCTGCTTTTTGGTACTTTCCTCTTTGTTTCCTATGACAACTTTTGTCATAGTGTTTCCTGTTTCCTTCCTTGGCTAGTAGACTTTCCCAATGCGCCCCACCTGACTAGGCAACTTATTTACACCTCATTAATTAGCAATAATAATTAAAATGGAAAATAAAACTTAGATACATGCCTTAATTAATTATTACAAAATTTCTCTAGGGAGAATGATTAATGTCAAATTGAGCCCCTCCTAGGAGTCTAGTATGGTCAACACTTTAATGGTCACTTTGAGGGGACATGATAGGGAGGGATTCCTTTTTTGTTCCTGGGGATACATCCACTATGAAGAATACTTTCAGCACATTTAAAGGGAGCACAATATGAGTGCCGATGTTTTATCCAAGGAAGCACTTCCACTTGAGATGGGAAGACTCTCCTATATTGAGATGTTGGATGGAGAGTCTATTGGGAGCGATACCATCGTATTTTTTTAAGTTGTGTTATTCAACATAATTGTTGTGGCTTACTCATCTTTCTTAGAAAGTATTCAAGTTTTTTTTATCCTTTGAATATGCTCTACTAATTGCTCCTTTAGATGAGTTTTTTTCATGGCATATAAATTCCTTACTTTGGGGGGTATTTTCACTTTACCCCTTAGGTGCTTCCTTGGATAAGCCTTCAGGGCTCATTATGTGCTTCTTTTGACTGTGTGGAATGTCTTTTTGGTGCTGGATTGAGGATTGATTTTGTACACCCTTTGATCATGGGCTGTAGGATACGTTTTGGACATAAACTGGGTACTTTGTATTGACAAAAGTATAAGATATAAGATATTTATGAAATTATTAAAAACAAATCATAATGTCATTTTGAAGTTATAGAAAGTGCTTGTTGTTTTTACCAGTTGGGTTATACTACAACATGAAAAAACAAAATGGTGGGTGAAGTTATGAAGGTATTGTGAACTAGGGTGGTTTATTTTTTTGGGGGAGATATGAGTATGGGATGGATTTATTTTTCGTGCTTGGGGATACATCCGCTATGAATAATACTTTCAACATATTTAAAGGGAGCACAATATGAGTGCTGATGTTTTATCCAAGGAAGCACTTTCTCTTGAGATGGGAAAACTCACCTATATTGAGATGTTAGATGGAGAGTCTATTGGGAGCGATACCATCTTGTTATTTTAAGTTATGTTATTCAACATAACTGATGTGGCTTACTCATATTTCTTAGAAAATATTCAATTTAGGAGACTATTCTCTACTAACTTCTCCTTTGGATGAGTTGTTTTCATGGCATATAAATGCCTTACTTTGGGGGGATTTTCACTTTATTCCCTCGGTGCTTCCTTGGATAAGCCTTCAAGGCTCATTATGTGCTTCTTTTCACTACGTGGAATGTATTTTTGGTGTTAGATTGAGGATTTATTTTGTACACCCTTTGATGATGGGATGTAGGATACATTTTTGACATAGACTGGGTACTTTGTATTGACAGAAGTATAAGATATAAGATATTTTTGAAATTGAAAATGTAATTTTGAAGTTATAGAAAGTGTTTGTTGTCTTTACCAATTGAGCTTCCACGATTAAAAAAATCTTTGTATCTTTTTTATTCTATTTGCTATTTATTATTTTAAAAGTGGATAAAATTGTGAAAAAGGTAACAATACTGATTCAGCCCCCCCTTTCAGTATTTTCCAATATTGTAGCATTTAAATGGTTATGGTTATTAATGTTTTTGTTTTCATTACTTTAATGATTATTAATGCATCTCTCTATTTTATAGTATTGTGCTGATTAAAACAATTAATATACCTATATTTGTGCTTTTTACAATTTATATGTGAAATGTTTGTTCAGTTTTGTTGCATAGCTTATTTTTTAATATGTGTGACATATTTTGAGGACTGTGGTTATCCTCAAGGGGCTGGCCACCCCTTTTTGAGTTACCATGAGGAAGATGAAATGACCACATGGTATTCCTTATCCAGTGACGATGATTATGAGCTTCCACTCTTTGCATGAGACACATGAGACATATGACCACATACAATTGAGAAGGCCAGGTAACCTACCCTCACGTTGAATTGATGTCCAAACTGTCTTGTCCTTTTTTACATGTCATCATCCTTTGTAATAAACCTTTATATTCCTTTTTGCAATGGCATCATCCATTGCCATCAATATGCCATCAACATCCTTTTTCCTTTGCATCAACTCATCATCTCCCACATTCCTCAAGCCAATATGAGTTGTTCCTTTCAAGTATTGGAGTACATGCTTTGTAGCAATCCAATGAATTTTCCTAGGTTCAATGATGAACTGGATCGAAGTATTAACCACAAAATAAATACTGTATCAAGTCTGATATTTACTAGATACATAAGGGAACCAATCAACATTCTATAAACAAAAAAGTTTCTACCAACGTTGAGTCATCAATGTATAACTTCATATTTGGAACCATGAGTGGCCAAGGGTATGCAATCCAACATTTAAAATCTCTTCAAGATATTGACTGTGTACTTACCTACCCCAAGGAAGAGCTCATTTGTATCTTCCAAATGTCTATATCTGGAAAAAATGCATAAGGCCAATGTTAGTCATGTCAAATTCACAGGCCAACTCTGTTTTACACGATGCAATGAGCTTCTTTGAACTACTTGTAAGTGTCAGGGCATCTACATAGGACCAAGACACGCATATTGATTTTATCAAATAAGTAATAAAGGTTAGGATCTGCAATAGTCTTGGTGAATTTGCTTATCAATCCTAGAGCACCATGCACAGGGTGCCTTCTTCGCTGATTTATGTATACTTCCTCATCAATTAGAGCATCAATAAAAGTACTTTTTACATCCATCTAGTGTATATACCAACCAAAAATTGATTCTAAAGCATAATGGTTTTGATGGAATTATATCTAGAAACTGTAGCAAATGCCTTCTAATAGTCAACTCCATCTCTTTGGGAGAATCCTCTTGCTATGAACTTGGCCTAGATTTGAAATACAATCTTTGCTGTGAATTATATATATATATTTTAAATACACAGTAAACATCGCTATAGCGACGTACTTCTGGTGCTATAGCAACATAGAAATGTTACTATATCGGATGAATCAGTGCTTAGTCACTTCTAAGTTGAGAAAAACACTCGTTGCTATAGTGGCAGTGTAGAAGGGATTTATCCTTACTACAAGGGCAGGAATGGCTCCCTTCCGTCTATAGGACGAAAGGGTAGGTTCCTGCTTGAAAATGAACGAAAGAAAAATGGAACAGAAAAGAATAAAAAAAATAGAAAGCAATGGCAGTGATCCCCTCTGCAAACAGGGTTAGGGCTTAGCTCCGAGAACTTGCAAACAACTAATAGACAGTAATAAACCTGCAAAACATGTTAGAAATAAAACTGCAAGAAGAATATAAAAAACCTTCAAACAAACTATGGGTTAAACAAAAGCAAAGAAATGAAAAAAAACAAACAAGTATACCTCTTCTTTGGTATAATAGGCCACCATGCCCTGGTTGGAGGAAGCACCTCTCTATCTCACTCAGCAATGGAGGATCTATGGCTCAATGGGGAAGATGAGTGGAAGAGAGGGGCATGTGGGTGGCTTGAGAGGAAAAGAGTCTCAAGGCATCCACGGGAAGCATAACAGTATGCAAGAGAAGAGTTCTTTGAGAGTGAGCCCCACCCCTCCTTTTATAGCTTTTTTGGGGATTTTTAGGGTTTTAAGCCCTTGGTCAGGGCTTTAGCCCCTTTTTTGGGCTTTTAGCCCCTTCCACCCTAACTTTATCTCCTTTTAGGGTTTTAGGCTCCTTTGAGGGGTTTTAGCCCCTTTTTGGAGGCTTCATCCCCTGGGCGAGTTATTTAGGCTCCTTTTTGGGGTTTTTAAGCCCTTTTACTCATTTTTAATCCTTTTTGAGGGTGTGGGGGTCTAATGGGGTATTACGAAGGTCATGTATGGGTGTCCTTGGGTGGTGTAGGCCATGTAGAGCTGAGTGAGGGATTTTTTGGGTTAACAGATTGCCCCCTGATGTGTGAGGGTAGGAGCTCATCATATGGCCGATGAACATCATAGGATTTGTTGCGGAGAGGTGGTGATTCCAGGGCTGGGGCATGGTGGCTTTTGGTTTTTGTATTAATATGGTTCCCATCAATGGGTGAGATACAAATAATTTGTGACATGTATATGGATGAGGTGGGCATGCCCATGCTCGTAACAATGTCAAAAGAATAATTTGATCTATGCTCTAAAATACAAGAGCCGATCATATACAACTGATGATACATAATGATTGCCTCAATGTGAGGCTGAATACAATACTGATCTGAAGAACTGGTACATTGGACCCATGGCATTCTCATGGAATGTTATATCTTCATGACACATGGTCTACTGGATCTGGGATGGTACATAGTTGTATGGACTTGCTGATTGAGAGTTAGGGTCTCTGTGGTACAAGTATGCTGCATCAATCATAAATCTATATAGAAGCACTGGTGGGGCTTCTGAACATTGTCTCCAACGCAACTGAAAATCACAAGGGACATAACTTGTTTAGGTCCCTCGAATAGACTCATCAATGTGCTAGAGTAAGGTGACATCCAGGGTCTTCGATCAAATACTACACGAACCAAACCCTGTACGAATCTCAACAAGGCAATGATGTAGTTGACATCGAGCGCGTGAGAAACAACCATCTCGAGAGGCACTAAGGACTCCTCTCAAGTGGTCCAAGGAACTCATCAATGATGTTAATGAAACCAAGGTACAAGGACCTCTGGGTCTATCCTCTGGAATATGTGTGTTGTCGTCAACAGAGGGAGACCTGCCCCTAGTAAAGGCAATGATGTTTCCTTGACCAGAAGCATGAGGGAAATAACTGAAAGGTGTGAGACAATCTACAGACTGACCCACTGAATGGGGGGGGGAGGGGGAGGGAAATAATTGAATAGGGGCAGGGGGAGTGTGGTAGACTCAAACTTCCTTTGTTCAGAGTATGACGGTAGGGCAGACCAAGTAGCAAATGAAACTGACTCATCGGAATGGGATCATAGCTATAATACCGGGAATGTCACTGCAGATGGGAAATACTTGGGGGAGGTGGATACTTTTGATATTGATGGGATCCAAGGAAGACACATTGCAAAGTGCTCTGAACAAAGGTGACCCAAAGTGGGAATGCTGAGAATTTTTTTTTTGTGGGGTGGTGTCCAGAGACACCATTGTGGTACAATCTCGTGGATTTTTGGCGAGCTCGATAAGGTAAATGCTCGATGGTGCTTTCAATTTTAGAGAGTCTGAAAGCATGAAGAAGACTCCAGTGGGGGATCTTTTTCATTGGTAGTATCCTGTGCCCAAAAAAGGATAAAAGTTTACATAGGAGAGCTCGCCCATCCTTTGGGGATGAGAGGCTTCTTTACCATTGGTAGTCCAATCAGGCCGGAAAAGGTTAAACCTATACTGACTGGACGGTCATTCAGATACTTTTACAAGCATGAACAAAACCAAGTTTGCTCGGTAATATTTTCTTGATGAGAAGGTTGGAAAAGAGCTTAACGACAACCCATGGTGAGATTTTTCATAAAGTGCAGCCCCTTTGCCCAAGAAAGCATAAAAGTATGCAGAGGGGAACGGTCTTGGATTGAATATGCCAAGGTGGTCCTTTTCATTTGATGGTCTACATAGTCTGCAAAAGGAGGTAAATGAGACGATGTAGATGCCCTTTCCTATACTTTACCGAGCGGGAAAGGAAGTATCTATGCTCGGTTATCTTTTCATTGTTTTTAGGAGTCAGAAAAGAGCTTAAACGAAACTCCAGTATGGTCAACCGATTGCAGTGGCACAGGTGGTGTCCTGTGTCAGGATGGTGGAAAGTGGTCCAAAGGTCATCCATGCAGTATGGACGAAGCATAAGGCTCTCAAACATACCAATACATGCATGGGATAGATCACGGCAGAGGCTTGCGAGTCGGTGTGGCAGAGGCATGCAAACCAAGGTGGCTCTTGGATAAAGGTCAGGAGAGCTGTGTGTGAGTTGCGGTGGACAAAATTAACTACAGGTGATGTGAGTACCAGTCCGAGGGCACTTATATGCCAAATACATGCAAGAAAAATAAATTGCTTTGTGGACAATGGTCCAGAGGTCCGCGTAAGGTGCGGTGGATGGAGAAGACAACTATGTGTTAAAATACAAAATAAGAAGAAAAATGGTGACCCTTAATGGGTGGTGGCCCAAAAAAGCCGCATGAATAGCAGTAGGCAAGTGTGATGCAAGTACAGGTCCACAAACACTTGCATCACCATGCTGTGTCTCGTAGATCGAGGTAGCTTCTGGGAAATGATCAAGAATTTTTTTTGTTAAACATGAGATGATGGTCTCATAAGAAGATATAGGATGGAATTCTAAAACCAGTGGTGTGAACGGCGTCTCAAACGGACTCCGTATGGTCCTTTTATGTAGAACGGGAGAAATTAGGTCAAATAAGGCCTATATAAGGGTGGGGACCACTTGGTGAGGTGTCATTGTCACTGTTCACTGTGGAGTTGGAGAGGTGGGCCCTAAATCTTCATTTACTGATTTCTCCTATTTTGACCAGTGGTTTCAAGTTCTGTGACTTACAGGTAAGAGCTCTCACTAAATCTCTTCTTTTTGGTGGTTTCCATCCTACATTTGGTTACCTAAAGGTCCTCCATGAGCATCTTGGGGTTTCATGGAGCCAAGTCACACCTTTCAAAGGAAAAGGAGAGAGCTAGTCCCATCTGTGGGGCATTTTTGAGCAACCTAGTCACTCATTTTGCCCAAATAGGTGCGACTTGGCCTTTGGGGGGTGTTTTTTTATGAGAGCAGTGGCCAACATCTGAGATTTTGCTTATGCGGGATTGCTGAGATCAAGTGGTGAGAGAGAGACTGTAAAGACCTATAGGAGGCATCATTACAAGATGGGAATGTGAGAGATACACTAGCCCATTGCGGATTGCTGAAGTTCATGAGGATACCCCTCATGAAGGGCTTGGGTTTGTTGCTGCAAACACTGGTGATTTTTTTGGATGTTGATGAGGAGGCGTTCCTCTTTCAAGGCTAGCACATTGAGATCACACTAGCAAATGTATACTTTATTTTTGACTGGGCTCCCTATGTTGGGAGTTGTGGGTGTCTTGGCACCGGTGTTGTCTTGGGAGAAGACATTGGAGGATCTATGTGATAAGCACTATTACGCTATGGTGTATGCGCGTGGCTCCTATATCCTGATGTGTGACATCGAGGATCTGTCGACATGGGCAGTGGTGACATTATTGCTGCATATATTGGGTTCCACGGGGAGCCACAAGATATCTGGAGGGCAGCTTCAGCTAGTAGAGCATGCTATGGGAGGCACATATTATGGATGGGCTCAGATGTATCTTCAAGTTGTTCAGTGTCAGCTAAACAAGTCAAAGTCATCTAGAGTAGGATTTTGTTTTGGCTCATTTCTGTTTGCTTTATTTTTTGAGAAAGTACCTACACTGCGTCTGCACCGGGCTATGCAGGATAGTGGTCCATAGGAGCCACGGATGTACCTGTGGTGCCAGATGATGATCCAAGAGGGTGGCGACAGAGTGGGCCACTTATTTACTAAGGAGTTGTTAGAACAGTGGTGACAGCTTCCAGTGGTGATTGAGGAGTACCCGTACGTGGGTATGAACTATCATGGCAACCCCGAGATGCCCCAACCTTCCGGCCAGGCATGGGGACCAGCTGGTATGTATGTGTGATGTTTTTATGTTCATATTTTTACATAGTGTAGTTTGAGCTGGTTGATAGTTGTATGTTGATATGTGTGGACTGATGGTGTCCTTATTTGTGTATGCAGATATTGGTCCTCACCCACCGCTCGGGCATCGGAGGCGGGTGGTTACCACAACTCCTACGGCGGTTCCTTCTAGGAACCCTCATAGGCGACGACGAGAGATGGATGGACTATTGCTGCATCTGGAGCGGCTTGCTACTAGGATCTTTGATGATGGGTGGTAGCATCTAAGAAGCGATATGATCACTTCTATTCATAGTTTTCCTCTCGAGTGGACTGATGTGATGAGGAGGATGGCTATGGCCTATGAGCACGTTTGTCAGGCGGTGAGAGGTGATCTTCCTACAGAGGATGAGTCTTCTGAGGAAGATGATGATACTGAGTCAGATGATGAGTCTGAGTCAGATTAACAGCCTAGTGGGGCTATCCCTAGTGTGTTGGTGCACTTAGGAGTTTTTGTGTTTTTATGTATATCCTGCTGAGAAAGCATATGTGGCTTCTCATTTTGTATTGGACATGTTTTGGACATGCGATTGATCGATTTATATATATATTTTTTACGCACGTGGATGCGCTTTTATGGTTTTATTATGTGAGTCTTTTTATGATGATGTGAAATGCAAATACCTATATGATGTATTATTACACTTGTGTGTGTATTTTTGGATATGATTATGCATGATGTTATGGTTGTATGCTCCCTATATGCGATTATGAATGTGCCAGTTTAGAATATCATTAGCCATTTGATCTGCGACACTATTGAGGTTTTTGGGAACATGTGTGAATGTGATGGATTCAAATGTTCTAACCATCTATTTAGTGCATAGGAACTTTCTAAAGAGGCAAGGATCACATACCAAATAGTAGTTATTCAACTGAGAAACAAGCAGTTGGAAGTCTAAGAAGACATCGAGATGGTGAACACCTAATTGGAGAGTGGTGGCCAAGAGGCCATTGACACTATCGTATTTAGCCTGGTTTTTGGTCGTAGTGCCCATGCATATTCCATCGATATGGATCAACTTGTGCGATGGGGAGTAGATGGCCCATGCAGCCGAGGCGAGGTTCAGAGACCATCTTCTTGCTCCATCAGCGAATCCCATATACCGGTTTGAGGTGTAATTCATCTGGAGCAATGAGGGGAAACGATACATAAGACTCAGTTTTGAAAAAAAAATGTGTAAAAATAAAAGGAGAAAGACTATAATACAAGTTGTACTGTTGTCACTCAAAGGGGTGACGTTAGAGGGAAAGTTGTTTGAAATTTCTAGGGATTAGCGGTCATTCATTTGTGTGACATGATGAACCCTAGGAGATGGCCCGTTGGGACACATAAATCACACTTGAAAGGGTTCAAGCAGATTTCATACTTGCGACATTGTAGGAAGACTTGTCGCAGGTCGTCTATGTGTTGTGTTTGCTTCTGCGACTGCGCAATGAGGTTGTCGAGACAAACCAACATGATGTGAATGAGGTCACGGAAGCAGTGCATCATGGCACACTGGAAGGTGGCTCCAACATTTTTCAGGCCAAAGGGCATGACATGATATGTGAATGCACCCCACGAGGTTGTGAATGCCATCTTATAATAGTCTTCTTTCTGGATTTGGATTTGGTTATAGCCAAAAAATCCATCCATGAAGGAAAAGGCCTCATGTCCAGCACATGCATCGATGATTTGATTGATGAAGGGTGTTGGGAAGTTGTCTTTGGGACATGCCCCATTGAGGTTACGGAAGTCTGTGCAAACACGAATGGTACCCTATTTTTTGTTCACGGGAACGGGATCAGAAACCCAAGTAGTGTAGGCAATGGGGTAGATGAAGCCGGCTGTTGCTTCTCTATCTCGGCTTTCACCGCGACCACTTTGGAAGGATGGATGGGCCGTTGTTTTTGCCGTACTAGGGCTACATCAGGCCATGTGTCGATGTGGTGTTCCATGATGGATGGATCTATGCTAGGAATTTTAGTGTAAGACCAGGCAAAGATGTTGTGAAATTCTTGGAAGAGAGCTTTGTAGGCAGCAACTTCTTCCGGGGAGCAAGATGCCCCCATCATGATTTCTTCAACAATCTCATGATTGGTTGAGATGTTGGCCATGTTCTCTTCTTCAAAGGCGTCTGGTGCCAGGATGGGGTTCTTGAACCAGTCGACTTTCCCATGAATGAAATCCTTGGTTTCCATGGAAAACTAGTCAGACTACGACACAAGTTCTTCGGGGAGGAAGAACGAACAGTGGTGCATGTTGTCCCATGGGTATTCCGGGGCGGTTAGGGCTTCAAGTATCTCCTCATCATTGTAGAAGCAATGAAGAGATAGGTATGATGGACCATCGTTGGAGGTGGAGACGTTAGGGTCGGTTGAAGTGGGCATCATGTAAATGGACATGGTGTCCGAAGAAGGAGGTGGGGGGTGAACTTCTTTAATCAGGGTGATCTCAGATTCAAGGGAATGTTGATGGAGGTTGGCTAAAGTGATTCAAAATTCAGGCAAGTCTTGGCAATGGTGAGAATAGTGTCCATACAATCCACAAAGGGTGCAAGCATGTTTTGTTCTCAATGCCTTGTTTCTAACTATTGGCACGGTTGGGAGTTCAACCATGAGGATGTTTTTGTTTGTATCCATGGCATCCAAATGTGCACGGATCATTGGGATTTCAGGGAAATTCTGAATTGGGTGGCCCTATTGTTCGCAGACAGCACAAGGTGGGATCTGTCAAGGTTCTATGATAGCTTTGGTATTCTTTCCCCTAGCCCTTTTCAGGTGGGGCGGTACGGGTGTGGGTGCATTGTTTGGCTTTTGCGGACTGGGTGGGGGGTGAGACTCGACCGCAATGGGTTGCACCAGATTTAAAACAACCTGGGGCATTGGTGGTTGAGCTGGTGGATTGAGATACCACACTGAAATTCCCAACATAAAGTTAAGTAGGCTTAAGGTGGCCATTACCAGCTTGCTCATGACACCAGGTGGGGGAAAGAGGAAGGGAATCGTATGGACTGATGATGAGCCCAGATAACTCCCTACTAGTTGCATGTGGTGATGCAGTTGTGGTTGCGGCTATGTGAAATGCTGCTGATGTGGATGATGTTGCGACTATGGACAGTGTTGGGGTTTGGGTTGGGGCTGCGGCTGTGCTTGTTGTTTGGGTGCAACAGTGCTGGATGAGACCATGCACAAGTTTGCAGTCTCATTTTGTGTCAGTGGTAGTGACACTAAGGGGAAAGGATTCATCATGTTGATATCGAAAAACAACCCAAGACCCACATTCAACAATGGGGAGGTTGGTGTGTTGTCAACAATGGTGTTGATTGCAAGGACGACATTGGCATGTGTGGTCGTCCCTTGTGGCTCAATGGTGGTGATGGTAGGGATAACGTTGGCGGGTGTCGTTAACCCTTGTGGATAGTGATAAGTGATTTGATCAACCGTCATGATCTTCCCTTCGCGAGGGAACATCATGAGACGGAAGATAGTTGATGTGACCGCTCTCATGGCATACATATAACTTCTTCCGAGGAGAAGGTTATAGTCCAATTGAGCATTGATGACCTCTATGTCGCTAAGCACTGTCTTCCGAGCTAATGTGATGGGGACATGGGGGAGGATTCCTTAGGATTTAGTGGGATGGCCATCATAAGCCCATAGAGTTGTGGAGGATGGTTGTAGAATTGGGGATCCAAGTTTCTGCCAAACCAAGGTGGACATAACGCACGTGAATGCCCCCTCATCCACTATGCACCGGTGCAAGAACAAATTCTGGATAGACACCAGGATTTGGAAGGTGATGGTGGATGGCATGCGCGGTTCTCCATTCTCCATGTCCAATGTGGTTAACTTAGAGTCGGAGGGGTCTACGGCCCCAAGGGCAGCTAGTAACGCTTTCCGCTGCATTGGGCACATTTTGAGTACCTCCAGAGTAGACAAGGCCATTGGTGTTTGGGCCAAATCATCCACAATGCTATAGCTAACAGCAGCTCTAGCTGTGGCATTATTTGCCACTCAGCGTATGGGGGGGCGGGAGAAAGGGGGTAACTGAAGAGGCGCATTAACTGATTTGGACGTAGATGTCGTTGATGTGTCAACAGGTTCAGTGGTGGTACCGTACTGATTTCATCTGGTTTGTAGGTTAACCTCTTCATTCGTCATGGCTAGCAAGTGGTGGACACCTATTTCTGCCATGGGAGGTGCCATCGGAGTGTTGGGATTGGGCTGGGGAGGGGGTGCAGTTGCCACCAATCCTTGGACTGGTAGTGGGTTTTGAAGCACCATGGGGGGAGGTCCTTGTGGTGTCGAGTTGGGTTGGGCTTGGTTTGTAGCATTGGCGGCCTATTGGGCCTCATTTTGAATGGCCTGCTTAGCATGACCCATGAGGGGACACTCGAATGTTTAGTGCCCATAGACCTCACAGAGTGTGAACGGTTGGTTTGTGTGCAACGGGGTGTTGCGTCTAGGTGCATTTGGTCATGGGGGGTTTTGGGCGGGTCGATTTGCTGCGGCATTGTTGGGAGGGTTTGGTTGTTGACCACCTCCCTGTGGTTGGTTATTGGCTTGGTTCTCGGGCTGATTATTTCTAGTTTGTGCTTGTTGATTGTTGGGGGCAGGCTGGTTGGGACGGTTTTGTTGTGCAAATACTTGTCCCAATGGAGCGGGTTGAGCAGGGACGGGGGATTGAACCGCTTGCACTAGTGGTGCATAATAAATTTGGGTGGGATGCGGTGCCACAAATGTGGGAATTTTCCCTCTATACTGCTGTGTTGGCCATGCCATCGCCTGAGCCTACTGTGGTGGCGCAGGTTGTGCGTAGGAAGTTGTTGCTTCAGACTGGGACATCATTCTGGTGTAGGCCAGAGTTTGGTTTTGGTAAGAAACACTAGCAGTGTTGCTTGGTTGTGGTGGAACTATAGGTGGTGTCGGACGGTGATGTGGTTGTTGGGAGACTGAGCCTATGATGCCATCTGCAGCATGGGATGCCCCTAGTGCATCCTGGTAGGGGGTACCCGGGCAGGGAGCATCTGGAATGATGGTGTACAAGTATCCAGACTGAGCGTAGATCAGGTCAAACTATTGGGCTTTCAGTATGGCCTCCTCTTTGGATTTAGGACATTCGGATGCGACGTCCTTTGCTATGGGTGGGAGCAAGGTTTTGAGAAACCAATCCAAGAACATCCTGTCGTCAAGTTGGATTTTGCACAAACTACGACGTCGCCGCCACTCATGGATGTGGTCGGTTATATGTGTCGCAGTGCTCTGGCGGCAGGATAACAGGATCTCCACCCCTTCATCATGTCTAACAGGGATTTGGAAA
Organism: Pseudotsuga menziesii; assembly: GCA_001517045.1. Lineage (NCBI taxonomy): Eukaryota > Viridiplantae > Streptophyta > Pinopsida > Pinales > Pinaceae > Pseudotsuga > Pseudotsuga menziesii. Next base: position 450,161 of record LPNX010283385.1, on the reverse strand, counting down.
TACTGTAGGAACATGAAAGCTAAGGAGTTGAAATCTTGGTACTTGGCTTGCGGTAGCTCAATGTACGATTTGGTTGTTGCACCTGTGAGGGTGCATTGGAACAGTATTATCCTGATCAAGTCATCTACGATGCTATTTGAGGAGCACCATAGATGAAATGTCATAATGTGATTTTGGGGACACTCCCCTGCCTTGCCTTCAAACTTGGGAATGTCTGATGGCAATTTGGTTGGCATGGGAGGCCAAAAGGTTTGATGGCGGATGGGGTCATTTGTCAATCGATCCAAATCAGGAAAGTTAAGATGAGCCATGAAAGGCATATTTGACCCCAAGTTGATGTGAGATGGGGGAGGTATGGTGGTGGGGTTTGCAGGTGCATAATGTACCTGCATAGCTAGGGGTTCTAGTGGTGTCATTGTAGATGGGCCAATTCCCCCAAGTGTGATGTGAGGGATAGTGTGAATGGAAGGGCCACTTCCCCCATGTGTGACAGGAGGGGTAGTGTATATGGAAGGTCCACTTCTCACCAGTGTTGCAAGTGGGACAGCCTGAGTGGTTACTATGGATGGTGGTAGCTAATTGATGACAGTTTGCATGACTATGTTGGGGTCACCTGCATGGTTGTTGGTGATAATTTGTGGTGTGGACATGGGTCCACTAGCTATGGCTATACCGGAAAATCGATCTGGATTTGCACCAGCCATGGGGCTTGATGGTGTAGTATGGAGTTCTGGTTCAGATTGATATGGGTCAGAATCTGAATCAGAGGTTGTGTGGCCTTTTGATGGTGTGAGAGGTCATCGAGAATGGTCTCGACGGTGTCGGTTCAATGTCTTGAATTGTGGTTGTTCGCCTCTTAGGCGTGAGGAAGAGTGTGGGGGATCAATTGTGTTAGATTTATGTATCAATATAGTGGGAATGATATTTTGGACCCTAGTTTCAATGGCTTCCTATTGGTTGTAGGTGGTCACTCAGCCACCAAGACTACCAGAAGACAACGCTTGGATTTTTCCTCATGGGCATTTCTACTCAATCGGTGGGGGTCGTTGCCCGTTTCTCTTGGCAATTCCTCTCAGTGGCCAGCTACTTTGGGGTTCCCATGGTACTCCTCACAATGAGTTTCTGGGATAAGCCCAATTACTTCCCATGGTTAAGGCAGTCAGGTACTTATGGCCTCAAAGACTGTAGATTTTTTAACTTAATGTAAATTAATCAATTTTAGTGGCTCTCTCGGCGTCATGAACTGAGTGGGGTTGATTACGTGGTATGGCGTATATGTCTTGTTGTTTTTCTATTATCAGGTGGCTGCAAGTGGTTTATGAATATGTCATAGGTTTCATATCATTGTGAATACAAGCTGTAAATAAACAGAAATTGTGTATACAAATACCATTTTTTTACCTTGAATTGTGGTAGCCTAACTAGGTGACTACCTTACACCTATATTCTTCTTCAACCAAGAGAAGGTGTTGCGCTCTCAACACAATGGGACTAATCCCATTTGTATATCCACAGGTCACCTCCTAGATGCAAGTTTGGTCAACAGGGAGGATACTTAGCACCGTGAGAAGCCCTCCTTCTCTACCCCCTCTACCTTCCAAGTCATCCGTTTTTAATGGTTTTGAACAATATTTAGTGAAGGGCCTATTACTATACAAGTTGTGCCCTTCATCTTATCCCAGAATACCCCAGAGGGTGATGACTAGGTAGAGGAGGAAGGGTAAGAAAGACTATTAATTTTATGTCAATTTTAGTTGAGCTACATTCATTAAGCCATTAATTTTTTTTTTGGGATTTACACTTTGTTTGTACATGGAATTGTTGTAAATTAAAACAGAAACAAAAATGGAACTACTGTGCTGGACAGAGGTGGCTGAGCCGCGCTGACAGTCCCTAATAACTTAAAAATTTACTTCTGAGTGATAGACCGCACGTTTCGGGCCAAATGTGGTGAGGGGGTCGCTAAAATTTTCCTGAAACAGGCAAGGGGGTCGCCCAGATTTCACAGACAGAAGTGGTCTGTCCTTCTGAGTGAAGTCACACCTTTTGGGGGAAAAAGAGTGACTTAGTCGTGCCTGTGAGGCCTAAATGAGTGACCTGGTCCCCTGTTTAGGCGTGACTCAGTGCGACCTGCTCTGTATTTGGGGGTTTTTTTATCTTGAGTCAGATCCGACTAACAGTAACCTATACTGTGGCCAAACAGACTCGAATTTTCCTTGCAGAGGCTTCGGCAGTAACATAAACTGAAATTAAACAAGATTTAACCTAGATCTGACAAGAAATTTTAAAACTAGGGCATAAACTCAAATAAACTCAAAATTTTAAAAAACTGAACCAGGGATCCTGTGGGATCGACCTGGTATGGTCACCAGTTGTGTAGCCAGGATTTCTCCTTGCTACAGGGGCAAGAATGGCTCCCTTCCGTCTATAGGACTGAAGGGTAGGTTCCTTCTTGAAAATGCACGAAAGAAAAATGGAACAGAAAGGAATAACAGAAACAGAAAGCAATGGCAGTGATCCCCTTTGAAAATAGGGTTAGGGCTTAGCTCCGAGAACCTACAAACAACTAATAGACAGTAATAAACCTGCAAAACATGTTAGAAATAAACCTGTAAGAAGAATATAAAAAACCTGCAAACAAACTATGGGTTAAACAAAAGCAAAGAAATGAAACAAAACAAACAAGTATACCTCTTCTTTGGTGCAATGTGCCACCATGCCCTGGCTGGAGGAAGCACCTCTCTATCTCACTCAGCAATGGAGGAGCTATGGCTCAATGGGGAGGGTGAGTGGAAGAGAGGGGGATGTAGGTGGCTTGAGAGGCAAAGAGTCTCAAGGCATCCACGGGTAGCATAATAGTATGCAAGAGAAGAGTTCTTTGAGAGTGACCCCCACCCCTTTTTTTATAGCTTTTTTGGGGATTTTTAGGGTTTTAAGCCCTTGGTCAGGGATTTAGCCCCTTTTTTGGGCTTTTAGCCCCTTCCACCCTAACTTTAGCTCCTTTTAGGGTTTTAGGCTCCTTTGAGGGGTTTTAGCCCCTTTTTGGAGGCTTTAGCCCCTAGGAGAGTTATTTAGGCTCCTTTTTGGGGGTTTTAATCCCTTTTACTCATTTTTAAGCCTTTTTGAGGGTGTGGGGGTCTAATGGGGTGTTACGAAGGTCATGTATGGGTGTCATTGGGTGGTGTAGGCCATGTAGAGCTGAGTGAGGGATTTTTTGGGTTAACAAGTAGGTTGTCCTCTTAATAATGACAATAGACCATCGCTATACAAACAGACAATGACTTGTAAATTTCTTGGTGTCAACATACTTTTGTGTCTATAGTGACGGGTTGTCGTCACTATTGCAAGCAACCTATGTTGCTATTGTGAGTAATGTACGTTGCTAAATCGAAGCGATATGAAATAGTAGCTTGATTTTGTGACAAACTTCCATCGCTCCCACGACGAAATATGAAAAATTCCCTGGTTTTTGAAACAATCTTCCATTGATATAGAGACACCCAAACAACACTCAAATGACACAATTTGACTTAGTCTCTTGTTTTTCCCACAATAAATCGTCGTGGCTATACAGACACATACACATCACTATATCGACGCTAATTGTTTTTTGAAGAAAAATTCACAATCGCCATGTGTTATCGATGTTTTGTCACTATACCGACGAAATATTCTAAGAGTGGCTAATGTGATGATAATTGTGCAACAAAAATTTAGGATTCTAAACATCGCTATAGCGACGAAGATGTGTTGTTATAGCAACGATTTGTCATGGGAAAAAGGTTCATATGTACTAGTGTAGGGTGTTGCTTGTGGTGGTGGTGGTGGTGTGGGAGAATGTGCATACTCTAAAAACATTGGTTTTGGCCTATAAAACACTTTTACACAGCCACACAAACAACAAATGAAATTTTGAAATTGAAACTTCTGAAACTTGGGGTCATATCTTTGTTAGCTTACTTGGAAAGTGCAAGCTTTCACTCTGTTTTGGTTTACCGAGTTTGCAAAACATGCACAAAAAAGAGAACATGTAGTCAATAAAATCATTTACACTATGTTTCTTATATGTTGAGTTCACAAATAGCATCAACAAAGAACATAAACATATTGGAAAAGAAGAAAACAAAAAGTAAAATAGAAAACCAAACATAAATGTGAAACAATAGCAGAAAGATTTTAAAAAATGTATAAATGTAAACAATATACCTCTAGATATGATATAATGGTCGTATCTTGGGCAAACGGAAACCTTTTCGAGTGAAACAAAAATAACCTCCAATTTAAAGCAGTGGTATGGATGCAATGAAACACCTCTCTCGTCCCATAAATATATAGAAATAGAAGAATTAAAAAATGATTTGATGCATGCAACTACATAGGTTCAAGATCTCGATCAACAACAAGAGGTGGTATTGATAAGCACTCGAATACTATGTCTAACTAAAATAGGGTATTTATGTACAATTCAAACACATTGAGAAACCAATCACACAAATAGATCACAGATTAACACACCAATATTTTACATGGTTAAAACCCTCAAAGAGGTAAATTGTCCATTTACATATGAGTTTCTTAAAATCAATCAAAATTTGATGACCATCCATTTTCTTTAAATATAAATCATAGGACAATTTAATATTAAGCCATGGATCAATATAGTTTCTAAGATTGGGAAGATGAACTATTGGATATTTTCTTGTCTAGAAATATCGTGATCATCATATTACATAAGTAAAAATGCCTGCTAATTCATACTAAAGAAACTTACTCTACTTAAAGACACATTAGACCAATTTTATCTTAACAAACTCCTAACAAGGATAAATATTTTAACCAAAGGAATTTAAATGATCCACCATAGTGTCACCATTCTCCATGCTAAAAATATATAGATTCTTTCATAGAAATAACTTGTTTACCAAGGATTGGTACAAATTCATCAACTTATCCCATAGATTCTTTGCATTGTCTTCTCTAGAGACATTCAACAACACTAAATTTGGGAGGCGAAATTGAATCGTGATTCTCACTTTTATTTCCATATTTTAGTAATATTATTTCAACACACCAATAGGATTTTCATATGGATCCATATAAACCCACTATTCTTTATCTACAAGAAGATATTTCACATTCATCTTCCATAATTCAAAGCTAAAGTTTTTTAACTTATTTATCTATATTATTGAAATGCTCACCATTTTCTTACACGATATTCACTACACAAAACACCCACTTAAACACAAGCTTATCATAGACCCAATATACCCTTGATATTCACAAAATGAGCTAAGCCCTGGAAACAAAGGCATCCCCCTGAAGCCAATAACCGTGATTTGATACCAAATGAAGAGTTTGATAAACTATGCGAGAAAATCAAAATCTAAAACACAAGAAATAACAATGCGCACACACATTGTACACAAAGATTACCCTAGAAACCTTTAACTGGAGAAACTAACCTAATTGATATATGCTCCTCCCTCTATCTTAGTCTATTATCTTTACCATTTACAATACAATTATAGCATCCAAAACCTTAATCCATTAACTTGGATTAGACTGCAACCCTATTAAATTCCTTTACAAAATTAGTTTACAATGGGTCCAAACCATTGGCTGAAATAATATGTAACGGACTAGAAATTTTTCCTTAGGATATTTTCCCCCAAATCTCTAAATGGGTGTTGGCCCCTATACTCCCAAATTTGGTGGAGGCATCCCCCCCAAAACCCAATCGGGATGTAATAAAGTTTACCAACAAATAATACAATATATATCCAACCTTTATTTGGTATGGCATGCCAATACTAATCATATGCTTAGCAATGGTGTGTGTGTATGATAATGTGTTCTTAATATCTTAGTTTTCTATCACTAGGAAATTATGTAATGGATGATAATAAGAGGTAATGCTTATGTTATCTTGGATATATTTAAATTCTAGGAGGAACTTGAACAATGACTTGGCTCAAATTTAAGGATTCAATTATTGTGATGGTCACCTAGTTGCATATAAGGGTGAACCCTTATTTATATGTGATTTATGTGGAATAGAATTAGTGATTACATCACAACTTCAACCCAAAATTTTGATCTAAGAGAGGGGTTATGAAATGCCATGTTTAGCCTAACTCTACTTAATAGAAGATCAAGATATTTTTCTTTGTATGAATTGATGAATTTTGATATCTATGACTAGGATGTGAATGATCCCTTAATTTGTATTATTTCACTTTTGAATAAATTGTTATCTTGATGTGTGTGTGTTACAAACATTAATATAAATAATTATAAATAATTAAATAATTAAATAATTAATAAATTAAGATTGACATTAATGGACAGTCAATGGACACACCTATTGATCTTCTGATCAATCAATGCTTATAAAATACATCATCACAAGGATCAATGAACTCATCTTATAATTCATTAGTTCATTTATTTATTATATACCTATAGAAATTCATCTATAAAATTTAATAACAAAATAGTTCTTTAGATTTTAAAAACACTAAAATTAAATATTTTAATTTTCGTCTTTTTTTAAAGACTACTTTAAAAAAAAGTTTATAAAGTCAAATTTAAAGTGGGTTTTAAGGAAAAAGGGGGAAATTTAAGTTGGGTTAATATGATGAAGCGTACATATAGGGTTGTTATGAAGGTGAAGCCAATAACTCGCTAATTATGAGTGACATCATAAAATCACAAAAAGAGTTAGTAGAAGGAGAAAATGATTTAGGCAACAAAATTGATAGATTGATAACTAACATGCATAAATTATTCATAAACATAATAGATAAAGTAGTGAATATTCAGCAGAACGTTGGTTAGAGGAGACAAAAATGAGAAACAGGGACAAAAACAAAGTCATGGTGATATACCATTCAAATGTTGATTATGACGAAACACTAGAGAGAGTATCATCAGCATCAATTTCATGCTCATTACCACCTCATCGTAGGAAGAGTGAGAAGATAAAGGTTCTAAGAACACAAGAAACCAAACTTATTGTTGGACTTTGGTATTGTCATTGATTTGAAACAAGAAACAAGAATGATGTCAAATTTCAAACAAGAAACAAGCTTGATGTCAAACAAGAAAAATATGGATGAACGTCAAGAAGCAGAAAGTATTGAAATTTGTTGTTACAATTGATGATGCTAAGTAAAAATATTGTTTGAATAAATATATATAAATGTATATGCAAGCCTTATTAGTATCAGACAATTCCTCTCTATATGCGCAAAACAAGTTTTAAAAAAGTATATAGAGAAGAAGTGTGGATGTTTAGGAAGTGCACAAATCCCACCAACACATGGGACTGATGTGCGTAAATACCACCAAGTCAATGGACATAAGCATGCAAAACCCCATAAGGTTAAATTATAAATATATTTTATGCCGAAAACATATGAAATGAAGTGATTGTATTGACCAAGAAGTTAGAGAGTTGGGGCATAAACGAGTGACAAGAATCCCAACTTATGAACACATATCTTGAGCAATAAAAGTATAAATAAGAAAGAGATGGAAGTATTGATGCAAGATTGAAGATAAAGTAGATATGATATTCTAATTAGGAAATATTCTAATTCTAGGGTATCAATGGCTCATTGATATAGAATAATTTTTTACAATAGAGAGCCGACTGTGCAAATTCATCAAGAAGAACACCATACAATACGCAAATTAGAAGGATGCCTTGTACCATGATGTGTGAAGGATATACACAATGAATTATGAAAATCATGAAAGTATTAAAATAAAAGACACAAATCACATATTTCATAAGTGACAAAGTGTAGAGTGCTGAATAACGCAGATATCAGAACATCACAAATCGTTGGAGTGATAGAGTGTTGATATTGCAGTAGACGATGTCACAGATCACATACTGTTGAGACGTAGATTCAGGAGGTGAAGACGTAAATCAAAGAAGACATAGATTAGATAAGACACGAAGCATAGAATATGAATATCATAGTTGTGTTATAATTTATTTCAGGGTGGTAGGAAGGGTCAACGAACATGAGTTGGTGATTCCATCCAATTGGTTCTAGAAAACACAATTGGGAGTTGGTGCTAGAGAATACAAAAGGGAGTTGGTGCTTCCATCAGTCGATGTTGAAGAATAAAAGGAGGATATTGCATTCTTCAATCAAGTTGGTTCTTGACAGCAACAAGTTGGAGCTTGTGCAATAGGACCGATATACATTCAGTTCGGTTCCTGAATCCAATAAGTTGGTGCTTGCATAAATGATTGAAGTACTTACAGGTTGGTTTCTGTAATCAATGAGTTGATGCTTACAATTAGGCTTGATCCTTATTGAGTTGGTGCTCAAATTTTGGAGATTGGTCTTTCCTGTTGTAAACATAAACTATATATATATATATATATATATAATATGAATTATTTGTGGTCTAGTGTCTCCTATTGTGTTAACTGAAAGAAAAATTGGTACATATTTGCTTGAAGTAAAAATTTGTATAATATGTGTTTTATATTGATTCACCCCCCCCTCAGTATAAATAAGAATTCAACAATTGGTATCAGATCGGGTGTCTTCAGTAAAAGTTTAACCACTAGGAGATAGATCTTTGCATAGTTATGGATAGATAAGAATCTCTTTCCACCAATAGAGCACCAAGATTTGATGGGTTGAACTACACCTTCTGGAAGAAAAGGATGGAAGTGTATATGTCACATGCCCTAATTTTGCAAAAAAAAAAATTGTATTATTTGAGGAACAATATGTTAAATTTTATGCTAAGTTGTAATTGATGACCTAGTGGGGTCAAGGATATTTAATGTAAATTCTGAATATTTTATTTATAAATAAATAAATGAGGAGACAACAACTTAGGAGAGTTTTTGAAAGAGTGTTTACTGGTCAAATTGGTGGAGGAGACTGGGTGGATAGAAAACTAACATGTGGCAGCATTCTCAAACCACTTCCAACTGTTGCAGGTGGCAACCTCCCTACATTTGTGGTCATGATTCCCCAAGAAAGTGGAATCAGAGCAGGTGGCTCAATTAATGAAAACTAACCCAAAAGACCTAGGCATCTTTATAAAAATTCCCATTGAAGAGAGTTGAGGCTGCTCATTCTAGAGAAGTGAACATTCAGGGTGAATGAATGTACTTCAGATAAATTCAATGTAGGGAAAGATGGAAAGTGTTTGATGGGATAACCGATGATTGATCTAGTTGCAACTTTTAAGATGAAGATCATACTACTAAGAGAAGAGTTTTTTATTGAGGTATTGAACTAGTCAGTTGACAAAGGGTTCTACAATTGCATTCTCCACCCAGTTCTCAGCCAAGAAGACTAGGAACAGGCTCGGGGGTCCTGAGGAAGCGTTGTTTGAGCGCTCTCCAAGAGATTGGTAGGGACGAACGGCCTCCTAAATTTGTTGTCGTCTTGTCTTCAACAGGTTCTATGTTATTTTCATTTACTGTTTTAGTTAAATATTCTTAGTTTGTATGCTATATGAATGTTAAAAGCTCAGAGTTTGTGAAATGTTAGATTTAGTATTCTTATTAGATTGTTTAGAAATGAAACTGGTTTAGAGAATAATGGAATAGAAAGATTATAAATTTCTAAAGCTGTGTTTTTCCCCACTTGGAAACCAGGTCGTACTCTAGCACAATTAGAATGATTTAAGTAGATGAAAGAATTCTTAAGAGAACGAAAATAGTAGATAGATTTTTGTATCTGTAGATAACAGAGTAAATTTATTTCAATGTTTAAAATATTATGAAAAACAGTGTTATGGTTTATTTGTGTTTATTGTTTTTACTTAGTGTAACTAAATAAAATGCAGGAAAAGAAATATTAAACTACACTAGAGTTACAGTAATAGTATACTGATACGAATAAAAGTTTATAGGAGTTAATAGCTAAGTACATAAACAAGTTATTAACCAAACAATATTTCTTTTAAAACTATTACTTAATAAAAACCAGATTTGGGTTTTATATATATAAACCCTTATTTTATGAAAAATAAACAGAGTTCCAAAGTTAAATTTCTATTCTTACAGAGTTTTGAATAACTATAATCTACAGAATAGTAAATGAAATAAATGTAAATATAAACATTAAATAAAATAAAACTAAGAGTTACATATTTAGGAGCTATTTATTATTTTTTATCAAACAGGCTTATAACCTTCGAAAGAACAACCTGAGGGTCGAAACCCTAACAACTAATTTATCCAATTATAGATTAACCTATTTAAGTTTTTAACTAGTTACATTATTAACTGTGTAACAAAATTATCAGGAAGGCTAAAATTCATACAATAGATTGTCCATAGTCTTTCTGCAAATAAATATATTTATAAACCTTTTAAAATAGTAAAATAACACATTATTTACAGGTTAACAAAACCACTGCAAAAATGAGACAGATCTCCAAGATTTTTCAAAGTCTTTATTTTAATTAAAAACCAACTGTATTACATTATCGGGCCATAAGGCTAAAACTTAACAAAAATACATATCACGGCTCAAGGGGCGGTATTACCCAGAATAACAAAAATGGTTTGTAATTAAAAACTGGAAAACAATATGTTAAAACTTCTTAACTAACTAAGAAACCGAAACAAGCTTCCAAGCACTGAGTTTTCCTTCATTGACCCTCATTGCAAGTAGGGCAAAACCCATGTTTGAAATCAGGGCTTACCAGTTGGGCCACGAGTCCACTGAAGCCGGCCATGGTTTTTATTTTTCACCAAAGCTTGGAGCTATCATGGGTTCCTATACATAGCACTATATCGAGCATTAGTATAATGCTCAGCTTGTAAGTTTAAAACCCTAACTATATTAATAAATTGACAAAGAGTTTTCCATATTAAAACTGAGTTATTTTTTTACCTGTAAGTAGAAGAGATTTCGAGCAACGAAGAAGCTGTCACCAGATTTACTAAATTACACAAAGGAGTAATCAACCCCTACACTGACCTGGAGTGGAGACAGTGTTAACAAGCTTAACTCCACAAGCCATGACGAGCTACAGGCCGAGAGCCAGACACAAAAAAAAAACCACTCGCGCAGTAAGGTTCACAATAATGAAGTTCTGGAACCTAAGACTAAGATATGAGACTACAGAAACAACAAACACAAGCCACATAGCAAGCAAGAAGAGGAACAACCTCTCATGACCGCCAAGAAAACCACACAGAGCAGCCCGCAGGCCAGCGAAACCCTCGGAATAAAAATGATAGGTGAATAGGGTTTTCCAGCCTTTGAAGTCACCAATGCATGGACGAGAGTAGACCACATTCCCTCCAAATCATTCAACCACGCAAGGGTCTTGTCTATAGTCAATCCGTGTTTTCAATAATCAATTTATTATTGCAATGTTCAATAAACCAAATATGTAATCGACTATGGAATGTATTGATATGTATATTCACTAATGATAACATATAACTATATCATTGTAATCACTGGTATCAAGGTTGTGCTGATTGTTCACAATGATTTTATAACATTGACCTTAGAGTAAAGAGGTAACAACCTTGCCATTGTAACAATCCCAAATTCGACCATACAATAAACATTTCCAAATAACAATTTGTATATTCACTTTGCAAAACGATTTTAATATATTTATATATTATATGCAGCTCAAAACTAGACTATTGGCAATCAATGGTTTAAGGTTAGTTTTAATTGCTAATAACTAATATATGTCATTTGACTGTAGAATAAGGTGTTTTAAACCATGTCAAATAAACAATCACGATGCTTGACCTTAGTGTAAACTTTTACAAACAATGTTTTGTATGCTCAACTTACCAATGACAATAATAATGAATCTTATCAATATTTACAAAGTCAATTATGCTTACTTGGGTCTAGCATAGTATATGAATCTTTGTCATTTTGTTTCACTTGATATAGACCTCATATTAGAAGTTCTAGGTAGTAAAATCTACCATAGTAGTTATTATAAACTACATCTTATCAAAAATGAGGCAACATTCTGATAGTAAATTTTACTATGATGTAAACCATGTACAAGGTTTATAATTTATAGGAATAACACAGTAATGTATTTACCTATGATTTAGACTTTATAAAAGTTGTAGTAGGTAATATTCCATCTTAGGGTGATGTATCTAATTACAAGAACCAAACTTATAATGTCATGGAAATTTCCAAGTAGAAGATTTCTACAGGATGCAAGTAACAATTATATTGGAACATTATAAAATAAGGGGTATTGTATATAGTTACAATAGTACAAGAATAAAAGCAATAGTTTAAGTACTGAAGTTTATAAATTGATGCTTAGCATACTTACATACAAACAACAGGTTAATAAATTCCATGGCTAGTAAGAAAAGACAAAATAGAAACTTGTACTCTAATGGAAATCTTTACTTTTGAGATTGATAGGAGTATTTTCATGAAGAAAAGAAAGTACTTTTAAACATAACTGTTGGTTTGCATGGGCAGACCCAGGTTTACTATATTTAACCAACAACACCCCTAGCTCACTGGCCCTTTTGGCGACAGACCGTAGAGCGGCCTGAAGTCTCACCCAAAGTGATTCTAATGGGTTGGCCAAGGACTCAAGTGTCTTGGACCAAGTTCCGTGGCAGCCTGGGTGTCTCGCAGCTCTTCTAGCCTGCGAGATCTCTCTCTATCTGTGACATGCAACTTCCTCTTACTTGCGACGACTCTAGTCCTTATCGCATCGCCGCGCCTCAGGCAACGCGTAACTCCTTCCTACGTTGATTCTCAACCGTAGCACACCACAGCTCCTCTGTTGGTGCGATATCGCCTCCTTGCGATATCCTACCGCTGTGGCTCAGCGTACTCAGTGCTACTCGTTCCAACTTACGGGACTCAATATACAAGGTTGCTTAACTCTGTGACTCTTAACTACCTGGGATGAAATGTAGGTAAACTCTTACACAAAATACTTATGGACTTCAACTTGCATTTATCTTCTATAGTGCTGTAGATTGAATAACGCATACATACATTAAACTGTAAACAAGACCCATGTGATAACCGATAGATGCAACAAATAAACACAACACATAAGTCAATCACATAACACATGATTTTAACGTGGTTCACCTCCAGGATGGAAGTTACATCCACAGAACTGTGTTTCTATTAGAGCTCGGGGGAAGGTAAACACAGTTCTGCTGCACCGCATATGCAGCTCAAGATCTTCTGGGTAACTCTGCACAAATCCTGGAGCCCTTCTCTCTTAGATCTCTTTTCTACTCTATATTGCACCTCTTACAATATACTCTTCCCTCTCTGTCGATCCCTGCAGATCATTACATGCCTGCTCTATGAGCCAACTGCTGGTTACAGTAAGATAACTACAATTAATAACAGAACCAGAGCTCGGCTTCTACAACTATCTGATAATCTATCAAAACAACTAACAACTGAATGAACCAACCTTTTACAATACAAAATATATCCCTTTATAGGCGGCCCGAAGGTCTCGCCATTACAACACTGTGGGCCTGTCCCAACAGTAACCCAAAACCCTAACTAGTGACAGTTGGCATGTCTGTACTTGAGGTAGCTGCTTTTCGTCACACCATAGCTCTCTGCAGTCTTCCATGCTTCTCGGCGCTGACCATGGGTACTGTGCACCGCTTCCCTGCTTCTGTCCTTCGTCTTCAATACCTCGGCCTCGTTGCTCCTTTTCCTTTATGAGGGTAGCTGAGCCCTCCTATCTTTGTCGCTGCCTTCAATGAAGTGGGTAAGCTCTCTCTTCTTGGCCGCTCAGGTACTGTCATCTTCCTTGACTTCTCTACCCTAAAAGTCACGGTTTCCAGCTCTGCTCTGCAGCTAGAAACATGATACGGTGTCGTAGCTCTATCTTATCTCCTCTCCGCCAAAAATGTCTATCCGCTAAACTGGAAGCTTCTTCTATAGCTACGGGACCCTGCTCCAACAGTCCCCTAACACTTACTTGTGGCTCGTCCCCGAGCCACTACCAGCAGGCTTCTCCTGCTATAGCTTCTCCTTGGCTTCCTGTGAAGTCCAATGAAACTTGTCCCGAAGTCCTGCGACTTCGTCCTGCATCACTGCGACACGCTCCTTTTAGTTTCTATAACTTAGTTCGTTGGACTCTCTTATCTTTCCTTCCCTTAGTTATGCTCTCGCTCTCATCGCTCCTAACACCTTTCAAGCGCCGTCTAGTTTTAAGAAGTCTTCCACAGATATCCTTTCCTCTTTATCTGGGTTAGAACTTTTATCACAAGGAAAATCTATATCTTCCAGCCTTCTCAAACATTTCATTCAGTCTGGAGCCTACTTATGCAAAAGGTATACAAGCCAAGAATTCTATTTTGAGAACAAGCCTTTGTCTGCATCTTGAAGTTCTGCTTGTTCGGTTTGTTTTCCCTTTCAATTTTCTTCTCAACAACTTGCTCCAGGTATTTACGTTGCTTGGGTTCCGCATATTTTCATTCCTGAACTTTGGAACCTCTTGTTCTTCTCTTATCTGATGAGATAGGTCATCTTCCTTCTCTCATTGCTTTCTTTTTCTCATTTTTACTTTCTTCCTAGCGGGAGATTTCTTCTCATCATTCTGCTGCTCTGCTTTCTTATCTTCAGTGATCGGCTCGGATTTCTTCTTCTCTTTAGGAGAGATTTTGATGACGTCTTCTACATCCTGCGCTTGATTCCTCATCCTTGGAAATTGTCTTACCTGTGATATTCCTAATTTCACAACCCTGGGAGGAGTTGTCATAGCGGACATACGGCCACCAGGGTTGAAATGTCTCAGCATGTCTTCTAAAGGTTCCTCCTCGGGCAGAACCCACTCGGTGTAAAATGCTGGATGTGCAATGGCTGCAATCTCTGGAAATCACAACACTCTGTAACGGGATTAGTTCTGCACAGGGAAACTGATTGATGCACTCTATAACTCTCGAATCTTGAATTCTTACAGATATAACCCTCCCAAATGAATACTTTTCTACTTTTATGCCGAAGACGATAATCCCGGACGCAACGGTCATCTAGACTGAATCCGTCGGTCGTATTAATTGCATGGACGAGACCACACCCGTCATCCGATCCTCAATAAATGCTGAAATCTGATCAAATTTCCCTCGAAGTGTGTGTACAGGCACCGGTCTCATCGAAGATTTACCAAATCTGGAAAAATTGATTACACTACTGCCAAATCCACGGTAATATATACCCATCATTCCTTCATTAACTTCCTGTCAGAAGGTGACTTGACTAGCCCTCTGTTTCTTTGCAAAAGCGGGTACATGGCACGGAGAGACATCACCTCACTGCGATGCAACACCGCATCCTCTGCTCAACAAAAAATTAAGCGTTTTTTTTTCGCCCGCAAGCCACTGATGACTTGCGCAAAAATGAACCGTCCTTATGCGATTCCTCATACTTAGAATAATTGTCGGTGTAGACTAGTTCCCAGTGTGATGCCTCCTTTCAACTACATTGGACATCTGCACGACCGTAAGCTGTCTAGGCTAGGGCTGAGAGGTGGAGTGGCTATCACTATAGAGCTTAAGCCTACTGCCATTAATAATTGTGGGAAGAAGCTCCCCATCCAGTTTGTTGAGCTGAACGGTAAATCCCTCTGTAACTTGTTGTATCTGGTATGGCCCCAGCCAATGCATCTTGAACTTCCATGGAAACTTAATAAACTTACTGTCATAGAGGAGTACTAGGTCTCCGATCTGAAGAGTCTTACTCTTAAGGTGTCTATCATGCCAAGCTTTTTCTCATGCCTTCTGCACTTTCTGATGGAAGCCAGCGATGAATCTGTCTTCCTCTAAGGCAAGCAGCTGCGCTAGCCTTTCATCCACTGTGTCTGTATCATTCATCCCGGTAATCTGAGCAATCCATAAGCTGGGAAGAATATACTCCATAGGCATAACAGCCTCCTGTCCATACACCAAGATGAAAGGTGTGTGTCCTGTAAGTTTCTTGCATGTGGTTCTATACACCCATAATACAACGTTAACTCTGAGGTCCCAATCATTCCTTTGGCTATTGCAGATATTTGTAAGAGCGTTTTCTAAAATCTTGTTAAAGGCCTCCACCATACCATTAGCCTGTAGGTGGTAAGGAGTGCTCTTATGGTGCTGAATCTGAAATTCTTCCGTCAAGGCCTCAATGGTGTGGTTTAAGAAATGTGTGCCTTGGTCGCTCATCAAAATTACTGGGCATCCAAATCTACTAATGATGTTTTCAAAAAGGAACTGTGCGGCTGTCGTGGCATCACAATTTCTTACTGCTTTGGCCTCCACCCATCTGGTGAGGTACTCTGTTCCAGTGATGATATATCTCGCACCAGTGCATTTTCTTGGTGGGTTGATAGGACCCACAAAGTCTATAGCCCACTTGTCAAATGCGCGTAGCGTAACCTGTGGTCACAGCGGCATTTCATCTCGTCGCGAGGGTTTTCCTACCCTCTGGAAGATATCGCAGCATCTGCAAAATTCCTTAGTGTCCTTATGCAACGTAGGCCACCATAATCCTGCAGCTAGGATTTTCTGCGCAGTCGGCTTTCCTGCGGAATGACCTCCTGTGGTTCCTGAATGTGCCTCTCTGATGATAGTGTCTTTTTCATGCGGCATCACACATCTGCGCGGGACTTCATCTGGACCTAACTTGTATAATTGTCCTACGATCAGGGTGAAGTCTGCTGCTTTAACAACCAACTGCTTCTTTTGCTGCTTAGTAAACTCATCAGGTGCTAATCCTGTAGTGAGAAAGTGAATGATATCAGCACAGTAGTCGTCTGTGATCTGGATAGAAAACAACTACGCATCTGGAAAATTGTCCTCTAGGTTACTTGGCTCTTCTCCTGAGTCTATCCTAGACAGATGATCAGGTCTGGCGTTCAATCTTCCTGGTTTTACAATGATTTCAAAATCATACTCCTGAAAGAGGAGTAACCATCTGCAGATTCTCCCCCCTAACATTGGCTTATTGACCAGATACTTCAATGTGGAATGATCAGTAAACATATTGAATGAGGCACCCAATAGGTAGTTCCTGAACTTCTACAGTGCATACACCATAGCTAAGCCTTCTCCTTCTGTCGTGGTGTAGTTCTTTTCTGCTGTCGATAGCTTTCTGCTGGAATATGCGATAGGATGATCAATATCCCCTTCTCCTGGTTGCGTTAAAACAACCCCTAGTGCGATGCCAGATGCATCCACATGTACATGAAACGGCTTAGTCCAGTCTGGAAATACTAGGATGGGTGTTGTAACCATCTTCTCTTTAAGTGTGTCTAGGCTCTGCTGACATTCCTCATTCCATAGGAATTTTACATCTTTCTTTAACAATTTCTCCATTGGTGATGTAATCTTTGCATAGCCCTTGATGAACTTTCTGTAGTACTCGGTATGACCAAGTACTGTTCTCAATTGCTTTACTAAGTTGGGTGCTGGAATATTTACAATGATGGCGATCTTTGCGGGATCTACCATCAAGCCTTGTCTACAAACAATGTGACCCAGCAAAATACCAAATGGTGCACAAAATATACATTTCTTCAAGTTTAGAGAAATCTGGTACTGCCTACATTTCTCTAACATCAGCCTTAAATCTCCTATGTGCTTGTCAATTAGTCCAAATATAGTCCAGTTATCAAAATAAACTTCTAGGAATTTATGGATGTATTCTTTAAATACAGCAACTACTACTCTAGAAAAGATAGTTGGTGCATTCTTAAGAACAAAGGGCATTACTGCATATTGAAATGATCCCCATTCTGTTGCAAAGGTGGTCTTGGATCGATCTTCTGGATGGATTCTGATCTGGTGATAGCCTGAAAAGCCATCAGTGAAGGAGTAGACCTCCTGTCCTCCCACATTGTCTAACACCTCATCAGTAAACAGTGTCAAAAATGGATCATGAAGCGATGCATCGTTGAGTTTACGTAGATCGACACAGATCCTAATGTCTCCTTTAGTTTTCTTTTCTTGTATGACCATGGGACTAACCCATTCACTCTCTTCTACGGGCTCAATGATGCCTGCTGCTAGCATCTTATCGATTTCATCTTTAACTTTTTCTTTATAGCGCAGATTTAGTCTATATGGACGCTGCTTGACTGGTCGAGCATCCTCCTTCAATGGTATCCTCATTACTCCCAGGTCTCCGACTATTCCCTTCATCTCTGTGAACTTGGTGGGAAATAGGTCCTGATAGTTATGTAGCAAGTCTGCAATTTGTCCGACTATTTCATCGTTCCAATAGTCTCCAATAGAGGCAAACTTTGGTTCTGTGTCTGTGCCAATATTGATCTTTTTAATCTTGATGGGCTCTGTGATTACTGGAATTTCTAACTGTGGTCCCTCAACATCGCGAGTCCCTTCTGACTCCGGAATGTTGGTGTTGCGAGGATCCTCATCCTCGTCCTCTGGTTCTACTTCAAAGTTATAGCACTCAAGCGCATATTTTAGTTGAACGGCCCAGTCAGGCTGAGTTTGTTCTGATAGGGTACAATCCTCAAATATCTTGATCTTTACTATATCTAGGGCCTGGTCAACACTTGGATACTCAAATTCAAAAGCAAAGATGAGTAGAAAGCTGTCTATCATAAGTGGCCATGTGGTTGTTCCCTTGCACAGTTCAGTCTCTGTATACCAGTTCCTTGGGACTGTGTCCAAAGTGTGAATGAATCGGTGAACCCATTCATCCTCGGGAATGTCTGACCAATTCTGTTCATATGTCTGAATATGTGATCTGGGGTCACTTTCTCTTGTATATTTTTGCTGGACATACTCTCTGTCGATAGAAAATCTGATCGCCATTAGTCTCTTAAAATCATCCCATGATGTGATATTCTCTTTATGTGCATACCACCATCTTGCAGGTGTGGCTCGTACTGCAAGGTCCATAGCTGCGATCCTCTACTCATGAGGAATTTGTTGTTCAAACTGCTTGAAAAAGTCTTGGATATCCGTTAGACCATGAAACAATGGAATCTCATTGATTTCTGCACCAATCCATCGTAGTGACTTAGTCAAGTACATGCATCTGTGTGCTGAGACTTCGTGAAGTCTGTTCTACCAGTTCTCTAGACCAACATCTGAATCTGATGCGCATGAGTTGTCACATCGCCAAATAATGTTCCCTTCTACAGTCGGATTGTTGTAGTCGCTCTGGTTTGTGGTCATCTGATAGAGGCTCTCTATGTTACGTGCATCTTCCTCTGCTCGGATAGGTTCAATATATCTAGGACCCTGAAAAGGATCCAATGGTGCGATGACCCGGATTTGCGCGTCCTCAAAGGTCATTTGTCTTCTCTTTAGGTCGATAATGGCCATGTTACCGATCGCCCAATCAATGCCTAGTAGTGATGGATATGGTCTACTATCACCAATGATTTCTATAACTTCAAAGTCCGTGAAGCTATGAAATCCGTCAATGTCAACTGGCACTTGCGCTAATCGACCCAGGGGTGATACTCGCTACTGATTAGATAATCTCAGATGAATAGGCGATCTAACTAACATAGGGCTACCCATCTATTCCCATTTTTGCTTAGTCAGAACATTTACGTCTGATCCTAGATCTAGGATCACCTCATCCATTTCGAATTCTCCAACCTGTGCTGTGAGTCGCATCTCTCTTCCGGTTCTTGTATGCCCCGTAATATTATGAACAACACGCTGTGTACTGCTCATGGAAGAAGATGTCTGACACTGATCTATGATGCACTGAAGTTCTCCAATAGCTTGCTCATTTCTCACGAGTTTTAAACAACTCCGCAGGAAGGAATGTACACTTCCTGTCATCTCATCCTCATCGCATGTGCCCGATGTGGTAACCTGCGATATCTGTACAGGGCTATCGCCACAAGGTGCTTGCTGTGGTACGCCCCTAGACGGCGGTACCTGCGATCCTGATTGCATAGGGTCATCAAAGAAAGTCTTAGCTTCCTGAAATGTCTGTTTATTCTTCTGCAGGTCAAGTGGTGTTGCTTTGTTAGGAGCCCTGTGCACCCACTCCTGACCTTTGTTCTCTTCAGTATCCTGCGATGTCCCACTGGTGGAAACACCACTGCAAGTCACAATGTTGACTCTTGGTTCTGGCTCTTCCTGCTCAATAGTAATATGCTGGATTTTTTGGTGTGCTGCTGTCTTGGGTTCTCTGATCTTAGCTATCAAAGTAGGACACTCCTCTATAGTATGATCATAAGATTTTCAATAGTTACATGTGGTGGTGGGACTCTGACATTCTCTAGCATAATGTCCTACAACTCCACAGTTGTAGCAAGTAACTGGTCCACGACCACGACCAAAGCCTTCTCCACAGCCAAAGCCTCCTCCACGTCCTCGTCCTCTGAATCCTCCTCCACAGCCACCATAAGCCGGATCATGCTGTGGTCCTGCTGCTGGACCTTGTGTTTTTGATTGGACTCTGTACAAGTCTTGCTTTGCTCTGACCAGGAGATCATAGGCTCGGCAATCATGTTCATCATGGCCTACAGACTTGCAGAAGATGCAGTATAAGTTCTTAGGTGTCTGCACGTACTTCTGAAGTAGAGGGAACTGGTGAGGTAGATGTCCTCTTGTTTTGCATATTTCACACCATGGCCTGTGGGTCTGTGGTAAGGGGTTTGGAGCCCCTGTTGCTAGATATTCTACAAAGACTGGACAGTTGTCTTTAGTATGGACTTGTGCTTTACACCTTATGCACCATATGTCTTGCGCAACCTCTTTTCCTTTCTTAATCTCATGCTACTGTAATGTGAGATTAGCCAACTGGTTTTGTAGATTTGTCATGCCTGTGCTGGTTTCCTCTAGAGGTGAAGCCTCTAGTTTCATTGCCATCTCCAATGCTTCATCTTGCGTTTGGAGTTTCTATTGCATTAACGGTAGTCTGATGTGAGGGAGCAACGCTGCAATAAACCATTCCTTATGCTGCTCCGGCGCAAACTCAAAGCTGACTTGGTCTATAAGGGCTTTGAATTTCTGATCAAAGTCCCACACTGACTCTGTAGGTAGCTGTTTGATGTCTTTGAGCTCTGTAATGCACTGTGACTCAGACTTAGGTTTCTTAAATTATTTAATCATGGCGGTCTTGATCTGGACAAGTGTTATGGGTTCTGTGGTATACTTCATATACCATGTTAAGGCTCGATCTCTTAGTGTGGTGACCAACTGTACAAGTTTAATGTTATCGTCATTGATGGTTTTAATGGTCCACATGGCTTCGCATAGAAACCAATGCTGCTATGGGTCCTCTGCCCCTGTTCACTTAAAGATAGGTAGCTTCATATCATCCCCCATTCTATTTCTACGCGGTGGATGTTGATTTGTTGCGTTACTATCACTCGGCGGTGTAGCTGAAGGTGATGTAGCGGTAGTAGGTACTGTCTGCGAGCTACTGGATGGAGTTCCTATGGGATTTTTCTGAGTCCCGGTCTATTTCTGTGGGGTGTAAGGGTGGTAAGGGATAGCCCCCTCTGTTCTTTCTGTGGTACTATGACTCTGTTGTCTAGTATTATCTGAACTATCTTCAAATATGGGAGATCTGAAATCTAATTTATATTTCTTTCCACTACGTGTACATCCAATGTCATCAAAATCACTTTCAAACTCTTGTGACATTACTATCTTTACTTATTCATCTGAAACTAGATCCATTGTTCCTTTTTCATGTAATAACATCTTAATGGACAAGTTTAAATATTTTAGGTACTTACCATGATATCCTTTGAAGAAGTAGCGCTCAGCCTCGCTGAAGCTTTTTCTCTGTTCAAGTGCAAACTCTGTGACGAAGCCTTCTAGCACACTCGCAAGCCGGAATTCTACTGTCCTTGTGAGGGGATTATCAAGGTTCTTCACGGTCTGAACCAGCTCTGGTGTCTAGACAATGTCTCTTTTCTTCTTGAGTATGCTCGTATCAGTCAACTTTGATAACCAGTCGTAAAGCTCGTTCCCAAAGGTCACAAAAAATATCGCATGCAGGTCTGTAACGATATGTTTTTATAACCAAGCCTCTGTACTCAGTTTAGGACTCCTGTTCTCTCGTTTGGAAAACTCTTTCTGGTTAGACCAAACCCACTCATTGAGTTCGTCTCTAGTAGGCCGCCACCAGAACATCAATGCTCAGTTTGATCAAAACCGACAATGGAACCATTTGTTGGTTTGCATGGGCAGACCTGGGTTTACTGTATTTAACCAACAACACCCCTAGCTCATTGGCCCTTTCAGCGACAGACCGCAGAGCGGCCTAAAGTCTCACCCAAAGTGATTCTAATGGGTTGGCCAAGGACTCAAGTGTCTTGGACCAAGTTCTGTGGCAGCCTGGGTGTCTCGCAGCTCTTCTAGCCTGCGAGATCTCTCTCTATCTGCGACGCGCAACTTCCTCTTACTTGCGACGACCCTAGTCCTTATCGCATCGTCGTGCCTCAGGCAACGCGTAACTCCTTCCTACACTGATTCTCAACCGCAGTGCACCACAGCTCCTCTGCTGGTGCGATATCGCCTCCTTGCGATATCCTACCGCTGTGGCTCAGCGTACTCAGTGCTACTCGTTCCAACTTACAGGACTCAATATACAAGGTTGCTTAACTCTGTGACTCTTAACTACCTGGGATGAAATGTAGGTAAACTCTTACACAAAATACTTATGGACTTCAACTTGCATTTATCTTCTATAGTGTTGTAGACTGAATAACGCATACATACATTAAACTATAAACAAGACCCATGTGATAACTGATAGATGCAACAAATAAACACAACACATAAGTCAATCACATAACACACGATTTTAATGTGGTTCACCTCTAGGATGGAAGTTACGTCCATAGAACTGTGTTTCTATTATAGCTCGGGGGAAGGTAAACACAGTTCTGCTGCACTGCATATGAAGCTCTAGATCTTTTGGGTAACTCCGCACACAGCCTAGATCCCTTCTCTCTTATATATCTTTTCTACTCTATATTGCACCTCTAACAATATACTCTTCCCTCTCTGTCGATCCCTGTGGATCATTACATGCTTGCTCTATGAGCCAGCTGCTGGTTACAGTAAGATAACTATAGTTAATAACAGAACCAGAGCTCAGCTTCTACAACTATCTGATAATCTACCAAAACAACTAACAACTGAATGAACAAACCTTTCACAATACAAAATATATCCCTTTATCGGCGGCCTGAAGGTCTCGCCATTACAACACTGTGGGCCTGTCCCAACAGTAACCCAAAACCCTAACTAGTGACAGTCGGCATGTCTGTACTTGAGGTAGCCGCTTTTCGTCACACCATAGCTCTCTGCAGTCTTCCATGCTTCCCGGCGCTGACCATGGGTACTGTGCACCGCTTCCCTGCTTCTGTCCTTCGTCTTCAATACCTCGGCCTCGTTGCTCCTTTTCCTTTATGAGGGTAGCTGAGCCCTCCTATCTTCGCTGCTTCCTTCAATGAAGTGGGTGAGCTCTCTCTTCTTGGCCGCTTAGGTACTATCGTCTTCCTTGACTTCTCTACCCTAAAAGTCACAGTTTCCAGCTCTGCTCTGCAGCTAGAAACATGCTACAGCATCATAGCTCTATCTTATCTCCTCTCCACCAAAACTATCTATCCGCTAAACTGGCAGCTTCTTCTGTAGCTGCGGGACCCTGCTCCAACAATAACTTTAGCGATATCACAATGATATAAGCATGTTAAAATAAAAGTAAATGTATGATGAAGAACTTGAGCTCTAAGCTCGACGTAAGTATCTTTTGTTTCACCAAGTATGATAAAGATAACGACCTTTATATCTAAACTTGAATACTGTCTTAGAAACAAAAACAATAGAAGACAATTACTTTACCTCATCAGAGCTTGCTTAGAATAATCAGTTTATTTTACTAGCATATTAACATGAAACGGAAATACTTCTTGCTACCTTATAAATTAAAATTCTACTTGATCGATCGTTACCTGTTGAACCTTTAAGAACCAGCAGTCCATCTGCGTTAGCATAACGCTAAGTAAGCCCAATTTTTCAAAGATAGATTTCACCTACTTGCCAAAAAGTAAAATTATCAGTACAGCTAGAAGCAACTGAATGCAGGTCACATACATAACATATCAAAATTAAAGTGGTATTAGTTTTTATTTGTTTGATGTAAATCACTACATATTGTTAACTATTTCATTTTTCCGCTAGCCGCTAGTAATTATAAAACTACAACTTTAGACATTTGATGTTACATTAAAAAATTTAATTTTTTGTGAAAATTCGGGGTTATGACAGTATATGCAATATCTTGGAGTGGATGTTTGGAAATCAGTAGAGAATGGTTATGGAGTTCCCAAAACCAAACTAGTTGATGCAGTTGATAGAATACATTATGAAAATAACACAAGGGTCGGGAATGCAATATTATGTGTCCTAGAAGATTCTATGTTTACTAAGGTGATGCAGTGTACATCAGCCAAATACATGTGGGATAAACTCAAGAATGTCTATGAAGGTTATGCTAAAGTCAAGAAGGAAAAATTACAAACATTTTCAGGGAAGCTTGAATCCATGAATATGAAAGAAGAAGAAAACACAACATCGTACCTTATTCGAATAGATGAAATTGTCAACGTCATTAGAGGACTTGGAGTGGATATTTCTAAAGAATCTATTGTTCGAAAAATATAAATAACCTTGTCATCTAGAAGATAGTGAAGAATAGATATCACATCCTGAGGATTGATGAGCTCATGGATGAGCTCCATGGAGAAAAGTTCTTCTCAAATATTCACCTTAGCTTTGGTTATCATCAAATTCAAATGAGGGATGAAGACATACCAAAGACTACTTTCATATGTCATTATGGTCACTTTAAGTTTCTTTCCATTAATTTTGGAGTGAAAAATGCTCCATCCACATTTAAATCATGTATGAAAAATATATTCCACAAGAAAATTCGTAAGTTTGTACTAGTTTTCTTTAATGACATTTTTATTTACAATAAAACATGGAAGGAACACTTGCATCATATAGAAGTGGTATTAAAAATTTTGCATGATAAATATTTGTTTGCTAAGCTATCAAAATGTGAGTTTGGTTTGATAGAAATTTTGTTTCTTGGGCACATCATTGGTCAATATGGTATGAAGGTGGACTTGGAAAAAATAAAATCCAATATAGAATGGCTTCATCCCAAAATCTTCATTGAATTAGGAGGATTAAATGGGATTTGTACCTGCTATAGAAAATTTGTGAGGAGGTTATCCCAAATCACTTCACCACTCATTGATCTAAAAAATAAGTATGATTTCCAATGACATGAAGAGGATGAAAATGATTTCCGAAGAATGAAAGAGGTAATGAGCAAATGTCCTAGTCTTGCATTGCTTGATTTTTCTAAACCATTTTGTCTTGGAGGTTGATGTGTCAAGGGAGGGCATTGGAGAAGTCCTAAAGAAATGAAAACACCCAATAGATTTCGAGAGTAGGAAGCTACAACCACATGAGAATATTTACTCTATTTATGACAAACAAAGGTTAGCCATCATACATGATTTGATCAAGTTTAGGAAATACTTGGTGGGAAAAACGTTTGTGGTCAAGAATGACCATAACAGCTTAAGGTGCTTCCTCACTCAAAAGGATCTAAATGAAAGGAATAAAAAGTGGGTAAGTAATATTAAATAATTTGATTTTGGTATTGAATATTTGAAAGGGAATAATAATGTGGTAGCCGATGCCTTATCCAGAAGGCCTTTTATTTCTCTAATGGATGTTGTAGAAATTGTAAAGTTATATTAGAAGTAGAATATACCAAGGATAGTTTTGTTTGTGAACTTTTTTATGGGACTAACCATGATGATAGGTGTTGGAAGGACTCATATACCACAAATATAGAATCTATTTATTCCCTGGTTTGATATTGAAGCAAAATGTTTTGAAGAGAGCTCATGATTCTCCTCTAGCAAGACACCCTAGTTTCTTCAAAACATATAGAATGTTAGAGAAAGATTCTCTTGGAAATTGTTGAATAATTATGTTTTGAATTATGTTAATGAATTCCCCACATGTCATCAAAAAAACATGGAGTAAAATCATCCAACTGGTCTCTTGCAACCCTTTCCTATACCAGAACACAAATGGGAGAGCATTTCTATGGATTTCATCACTGGTTTACCCAAATTACTTGGTAAGGATTGCATATTTGTAGTGGTGGATAGAACCACTGAATTTTCTCATTTATTTTCTATTACTACAACTTTTATTGATGCACAAGTGGTTGAGGTATTCTTTAGAGAATTTTTCAGATTGCTTGGGCTTCCCAAGAGAATTTTTAGTGATAGAGTTAGCAGAATTTTTAGTGCATTTTGGAAATAACTCTTCAAAATGGTGGGGAAAAATTTGAATTGTAGAATAAGCTATCACCCACAAACTGATGGTCAAACAAATACGGTGAATCATTCATTGGGGGTCTAATTGAGGAACTATTTTAATGGGCAGAAAAAAGCATGGATTAAATGGTTTCATTTGGGTGAGTTTTTCTATAATACTAATGTTCATATGTCCATTGGCATGTCTCCTTTCAAATCACTTTATGGTTATGTGCATCCACTTTTATTGACAACATCTCTAGTGATAGTAGAGCTCCAAAAGCTAACAATTGTATTGAATAAATTAGATAGATTTTGAAGGTTTTGAAAGATAACTTGCAGGTTTCCCAAAATCAACAAAAGCAATATGCATATCAACATAGAGTGGAGAAACATTTCCAAGTGAAATACTTGGTTGATTTGAGGTTGTATCCTTACAAACAAACCACCTTAAAAGGTAAAGGTTAAGAAAAGCTCAAACCAAGGTTTTATGGCCCCTACAAAGTGGTTCGAAAAGTTCAAGAAGTGGCATATGAATTGGACCAGCAGGAAGTAAAATCCATAATGTATTTCATGTTTCATGTCTAGAAAACATGATAGGGCATCATATTTCAGTTTCAAAAACTTACATCATTTCTATCGATTTCATCGTTGGTTTACCCAAAGTAATTGGTAAGGATTGCATATTTGTAGTGGTGGATAGACTCACTAAATTTTCTCATTTATTTTCTATTACTAAACCTTTCATTGATGCACAAGTGGTTGAGGTATTCTTTAGAGAATTTTTCAGATTGCATGGGCTTCCCAAGAACATTTTTAGTGATAGAGATAGCATAATTTTTAGTGCATTTTGGAAATAACTCCTCAAAATGGTGGGGAAAAAATTGACTCCTAGTATAAGCTATCACCCACAAACTGATGGCCAAACAGAGAGGGTGAATCAATGGTTGGGGGTCTACTTGAGGAACTATGTTAGTGGGCAGCAAAAAGCATGGATTAAATGGTTGCATTTGGGTGAGTTTTTCTATAATACTAATTTTCATATGTCCATTGGCATGTCTCCTTTCAAATCACATTATGGTTATGATGCATCCACTTTTATTCACAACATCTCCAGTGATAGTAGAGATCCAAAATCTAACGACTGGATTTAATAAATT
Source organism: Pseudotsuga menziesii (assembly GCA_001517045.1). Taxonomy (NCBI): domain Eukaryota; kingdom Viridiplantae; phylum Streptophyta; class Pinopsida; order Pinales; family Pinaceae; genus Pseudotsuga; species Pseudotsuga menziesii. The sequence continues at coordinate 422,673 of LPNX010283385.1, read as the reverse complement.
AGATAGATTTTGAAGGTTTTGAAAGATAACTTGTAGGTTTCCCAAAATCAACAAAAGAAATATGCAGATCAATATAAAGTGGAGAGACATTTCCAAGTGAATTACTTGGTTTATTTGAGGTTGCAGCCTTACAAACAAACCTTAAAAGGTAAAGGTTAAGAAAATCTCAAACCAAGGTTTTATGGCCCCTACAAAGTGGTTCAAAAAGTTGGAGAAGTGGCATATGGATTGGACCAGCAGGAATTAAAATCCATAATGTATTTCATGTTTCGTGTCTAGAAAACATGATAGGGAATCATATTTCAGTTTCAGAAACATTACAACATTTCTATGGATTTCATCACTAGTTTACCCAAAATACTTGGTAATTATTTTATATTTGTAGTGGTGGATAGACTCACTAAATTTTCTCATTTATTTTCTATTACTACAACTTTCATTGATGCACAAGTGGTTGAGGTATTCTTTAGAGAATTTTTTAGATTGCATGGGCTTCCCAAGAGAATTTTTAGTGATAGAGATAGCAGATTGTTTAGTGCATTTTGGAAATAACTCTTCAAAATGGTGGGGAAAAATTTGACTCCTAGCATAACCTATCACCCACAAACTGATGGCCAAACAGAGAGGGTGAATCAATGGTTGGGGGTCTACTTGAGGAACTATGTTAGTGGGAAGCAAAAAGCATGGATTAAATATTTGCATTTGGGTGAGTTTTGATATAATAATAATGTTCATATGTCCATTGCCATGTATCCTTTAAAATCACTTTATGGTTATGATGCATCCTCTTTTATTGACAACATCTATGGTTATAGTAGAGCTCCAAAAGCTAACGATTGGATTGAATAAATTAGATATATTTTGAATATTTTGAAAGATATTTACAAATATATGGTATATGTTTTCTTGAATTTATGTGAATCGTCACTTTTAGGAAAATAATATGAAATAGTATCATTTGTATACAAAAAATAACTGAAAATCCATTGAAAATGGTTTTAAATGTCTTTATTTTCTAGATTTTTTTACAGTTTTGTTAATAAAAATGACTTATATTTTACATTAAAAAAATGTATTATTTTAAATAAAAAAATTGCAAAATGTATATATTTTTCAGTATAACTTGCTTCTAAATTTATATTATTTTGTTAAATTTCTAAAAAAACACACTTGAAAATATAAATTAAAAATATTTTATGACAAAGATAATTCAAAGGCCCAAAAAAATGCCTCAAAATGAAAATGTGTGATATTGGTATCAACCCTTTTTTAAATGGAGGTAATAATAGCTACTAAAATTAGGAGAGAGAAAAACGAGAACTGTGTCGAGTTCTCATTTCATAGTGTAAGTGGTTTTAAGCAATTTCATTGAAAGTTACCAAACGAATGTGGAACTCTATAACCGGCTTGTAGAACTAATAAACATGTGTAATGACATACCCTGAGGTGTTATATCAGTCCCCATAATATTCTTACAAATTTGAGAGGATCTTACATGAGTTGGGAATCCCATTTGGCCAACATCCTAGTGGGGAATTAACCACAATTTCTTAGTAATTTTGATATTTATGTCATTAGTCCCAAACAAAGTTAAATAGGTCTAAAGTTTGTCGTAAAGTGTTCATAGAGTCTCTTAATATGTATTAATACTCACCATATCATCTCTTTTCAAATTTGGGACCATTTGGTTCCATTTGGAACCCCGTAGAGTCAATACTAGTTAAGCCCGAATTTTCCCAAATAGTGCCTTTTTCCAAAATTTTCAAGTTGGGTCATTATAGTGGTATCATAGTGTGGTATTAGCACCTATGGAAGCTCCCTATTCATTTTTACTAATGATAATATCCATCCATTAGTTACCGAAACTGAAGACATTTATAGTGGGAGAGAACAACTTGAAGAAGTCAATTATGAATTTGAGAGGATTAGGGAAAAACTAGGATTCAAAGATATGGAGGACAATGAGGATAAGGAGGATATTAAAACATTATTTAAGTCATGTCTTGATGATATGTCTAGGAATTTTATGCAAGGGCTCGAATTGTTGGCTATCCAACTTGGGAACAAGTCAAAACCAGGGAGTAGTAATAGTACACCTCATGAAGAGAAGAAGACCTATGGGGAAGCTATTTTCTCAAAGGTTGGACCTCACAACCAACCCCATGAATTCAAGAATCAGATTGAGCCTGCAATTCCTAAGTTCTTAGAGTCTAAATAGATCATTGGCCCTACTTATGGCATGAAGGAAATATCAAATGATTGGCAGCAACTAAGTGAAGAATGTAGGAAAGTTCTTCCTTTTGATCAGTTCCTCAAGGCCTCTCATCAGCTTAAGCAAGGATGAAGTGAGAATAGGATACCTTCTCTAAATCAAGATTTAAAGTATACCATTGGCAAGGTAATTGTTCCTTCCTTTGATTTTTCTTCCCAACTGTCTATTAATGCTTGGTTACAAAAACCAAGTGTGTATTTCTAGTTGAATCCTACGGTTGAAGATGATGCATTGAAAATGGCCATTCTAAACCTTGAAGGATAATCCAATGATTGGTGGTTCCATGGTATTAGAACCTTGGGACATGATCAGATTTCATCCTATGAGGGTTTCTCCAAGACCTTAGTGGAGAGATTTGATAGGAAAGACCTTGAAATTCCTTTCAAAGAATTAGCACAATTAAAGCAAGTTGGGACCCTCAAAGCATATATGTTAGAATTTGAAAATATCTTAGTAATGGTTTCTGATGTTTCTATGACTAGGTTAGTTTTACTATTTACTGAAGGATTGAAAAAACCTTTAAAAGGGCTCATTAAATCCCACAATACATCTACATTGAAGGATGCCATGATTTTTACAAGAGACTTGCAGATGTGTTGCCAAAGACCAAATATCCCCCTAAGCCTAATTTTCCTTGAAAATTCAAAGAAGGGAGGAAACCATGGAAAAATGACTCTTTTTTCAAGGAGAATAAGGAAGGGCCAAGCAAAGAAGAACTCAAAAGAAATAAATTGTGCTTAACATGCCAACAACCTTGGGTTCCGGGACATAGGTGTGCTAAAGGGAAGGCACGCTACATTGAAGTATTATTTGAAGATGATGAGGAGGGATTGGAGGAATAGATACAACTTGAAACCCCCAAAGAGGGGTATGAAATAATAGAGGAAGAGAATCCCTCTCCTAAGACAGGAAAAATTGCAGTACTTTTAGGTGTTCCTAGATTTCACACCCTTAGACTCAAGAGTAACATACAAGGCCAAAAGGTTATAGTCCTAGTGGATGGAGCATCCACTCATAACTTCATATATGCAGCCTTGGTGGAGAGGATAAAGTTTCATACTGAAACTTTTTATGGCTTCATGATGATCATTACAGGTAACAATTCTATGGGCTGCACCAAATGGATTCCAAAGCTTCAGATTTCTATAGCCTAATCACACTATTACTGAAAACTTCTATGTGGTGAATTTGGCTAATATAAATGTGGTTTTGGGAGTCCAATGGTTATATTATATATAATAGCATACATTGAACTATCAAGTCCCTAAAATGAGGTTAAAAGTTTCAAAAGGGAAACCCATCTTGTTGAGAGGGTTGAATGGGTTGTTGAATCTTTGATTACATATTCTAAGCCTCACTTTAAGGTTTCCAAGAATCCTAAGGAGATAAAGCAGTTGTTGGGTAAGTATGAGAAGGTTTTTGGAGACCTTTCCCTAGGGAGGCCACCTGACAAAGGGGTGGAGCATACCATTGAATTAGAGATAGGAACCCAACCTATCAAAATGAATCACTATAGACACCCAAAAAGGATTTGATATGAGATTGAGGAGTCCATTAAATAAATTTTTGAATTGGGTATCATAAGACCTAGTTCAAGACATCATGCTTCTTTAGTTGTTATGGTAAAAACAAAGTACAGAACCTTGAGGATGTGCATTGATTTTAGAGTATTGAGAAAGAAGATAGTGAAGAATAGATATCCCATCCCAAGGATTTATGATATCATGGATGATCTCCATGGAGAAAATTTCTTCTCAAATATTAACCTTAGATCTGGTTATCATCAAATTCAAATCAGAGAGGAAGACATACCAAATATTGCTTTCAGATGTCACTATGGTCACTTTGATTTTATTGCCATGCCTTTTGTATTGAAAAATGGTCCTGCCACACTTAAATCATGCATGAAAAATATCTTCCATGAGAAACTTTGTAAGTTTGTACTAGTTTTCTTTGGTGAAATTCATATTTACAGTCAAACATGGAAGGAACACTTGCATCATCTAGAAGTGGTATTAAAAATTTTGCATGATCAATATTTGGTTGCTAAGCTGTAAAAATGTGAGTTTTGTTTGACATAACTTCTGTATCTTGGACACATCATTGGTAAATATGGTGTGAAGGGGGACTTGGAAAAAATAAAATCCATTATAAAATGACCCCTTCCCAAAAATATTACTAAATTGAGAGGATTCATTGGGATTTGTACCTACTATAGAAAATTTGTGAGGAGGTTCTCCCAACTCACTTCACCACTCATTGATTTGAAAAAGAAGGATGGTTTCCAATGGCATTGTTATAGTTTGATTTGCCATACATCATGCTTTGATGGCCTATCCATGTCCCTATGCAGACTATTTTTGCCCCTTTTTTCTCACTATGACCCTGATGATCCAATGGAACCCCTTAAAATACACACACACACACACACACACACACACACACACACACACACACACACACATATATATACGTAGGTCACAATTCTACAACCCGTGTATATGCATCTTACACCACTATCATCCACATACACCAGGAAATGTGCTCAAAAACAAAACAAAATGGAGTTTTCCACAACTAACAAATGAATTGTCCCTTGGCCTTCCATATGTCGGGAAATGCTCCACTTCGACCCTTAACTTACTATTGAAGGGATATTTATTGAGCTACTATGAAGCATTAGCGGAGGATAACTTTGAAAGTAAATTTACTATAGTGGAATTGTGCCCCATTCTTATGTACTTGATGTAAAATCCCTGACCCTCCGACCAGCGAAAAGGACACTACCACACTATGATATAACCCGGGAAACTAGCCCCATGACATTTTACATAACTAAAAACTGACAAATTGAAATGCTTTGAAGTAAAACATGCAGAGATGCATAGTTATTTAGCATACAACAGAAGAAAAACCATACATTCAAGCATTCAACAAGTTCATCATAATTCATTAGACATCAAATATAATTGTAGAGATGGAATAGTCAAGGTTACTTATCTTATGCAGTATTCATCCCACAACTAGCTACGTCGTTGCAACGTTCCACCCAACCATAGGCCAGTGTGCTCCTTAATCTCTTAGCAACACTGCCACCCTTGAGCTGGGCAGGATTTCCCCAAGGAATAAGGAACAAGCAAGCTTACACACAGCCAAGAATACACAATCAGCAAGCCAACACAGTCGGGTTTATCAAGCCATCAACAAATCATCCAAGCCAACACAATTGGGTTTATCAGGCCATCAACAAATCATCCAAGCCAACATAGTCCAAGGACCAACCACTCCATACACACAGCAAAATAAGCGGTTCACAGCTTGGGTGGGGAAATCTAATTCCTGAGTCATTCTTGGCCCTATCGTGGCCAAAACGACTCAATAATAGCCACAACAAACCAAACCGAAAAAAAGAGCCCACATCAAACAGCTATGAACCCTTTTTATGCACACCTCCAAGTAATAAGATATGGATATTTAGACCTTGCCTTGCATTTACTCTGGTATGAACCCTTTCCCCACCATTTAGCCCAGACATGGTTCTAACATCGACTCAATTGGGGATGATACCCTCCCTGCGAGGTAGCAAAGAATGATAGACCAAGTGCCTGATCCATTAGGCCCTGATGTGCTTTGAACAAGCCTAGTCAACTGCACACTTTTTCTTTATCCCAAAGGCCCATTTCCTCAAAATTTGTTCCAGTGTTCTTAACTCCAAATTAAAAAAGAAAGAAAACCAAATGATAGCTTTTCCTGGAAACCTTATTTCCTTCACCTCGGGCTTTAAGTCTGCCAGAGATCTATCCACACATGCAATGTTAAAATAATATGGTATATACAGTGATATGGAAGAGTGAACTTACTTCATAGGAAATAGTGCTTGAGGAGACTTCCATTTACTAGAGCTCCTGACACAAGACTACCCTCCATCTCCTCCAGTATGTAGGCATTCTTCCCTCTGAAAGCAGAAATTTTGTAAGAGCCCTTCCATAGGTAATCAAACTTTCCATGCTTTCCCTTCTCTTCATGGGGTGCATCCCACTTTGAAAACCACGTCCCCTATTTGGAAATCTTAAGGATTTGTCCTCTTGTCGAAGATGTTTTTCATTTTACCCTGAAACTTCTGAGTTTGGTAAAAAAGATGCTCTCTTTGCTGCTGCATTTCTATTAAAATTGAGCTCACATGAATCTATGAACCAAGACAAAACTCACAAATAGATCTCACACATGCAATTTTACTCAAAAATGATATGAAACAGTGCAATAATGATTTGCAGTTGTATAAGCTTTCATTAATCAAAAGAAAAAAAATGGATAATTAATCCAATGTAATACACTGGTATTAATAACCAGTAAATTCGAATACATGAGAGAGATATTCGAATTAATTGACTCAAATTAACTGAATGGATAACTGGACATGTTTAAATCACTATCGGAGCCTAACTAGTTAGCTCCAATTGTCTAAATCAATGCCTCGGTTAGTTAGAATCAGTTAACTAGTCTAACTGAATGTGGTAGGTGAGGAAAGGTGCCTTCCCACATGTAGTTAATCAATGACTGGAACTAACTAAATATAACTAGATGTAACTGACTCCTAACTAGGCTTGACTAGTCACCAACTGAACTCAACTGAAGGAGGTTGGTTCCAACACTCCCAGTGGCTCCTACATTGTAGGGATTAGTCTAGGAGGCGCCTAAACTGATGCATGCAAGTGCAGTCAGTGGCAATTAGTGTAACATCTCGACCCTCTGACCAGCAAAGAGGACACTACCACACTAGGATATAATCTGGGAAACTAGCCCCATGACGTTTTACAAAACTAAAAACTGACAAATTGAAATGCTTTGAAGTAAAACATGCAGAGATGCATAGTTATTTAGCATACAGTGGAAGCAAAACCATACAGTCAAGCATTCAACAAGTTCATCATAATTCATTAGACATCAAATATAATTGCAGATATGGAATAGTCAAGATTACTTATCTTATGCAGTATTCATCCTGCAACCAGCTACATTGCTGCAACGTTCCACCCAACCATAGGCCAACGTGCTCCTTAATCTCTCAGCAACACTGCAACCCCCGAGCTGGGCATGATTTCCCCAAGGAATAAGGAACAAGCAGGCTTACACACAGCCAAGAATACACAATCAGCAAGCCAACACAATTGGGTTTATCAGGCCATCAACAAATCAACCAAGCCAACACAGTCCAAGGACCAACCTCTGCATACACGCAGCAAAACAAGCGGTTCACAACTTGGGTGGGGAAATATGATTCCTGAGTCATTCTTGGCCCTATCGTGGCCAAAACAACTCAATAATAACCACAGCAAACCAAAACAAAAAAAATAACCCACATCAAACCACAAATCATGGGGAAAACAATAGCCCCGATCCCAACATTGAAACAACGGGAAATAAAGGAGCTGATCAGACTCTCAGCCTGGGCAGGGAAAAACATAAACACATACTGCAAAATCAGTATGGAAACACACCCCCACAGTAGAAATTGTGAATGGTTCCTTCACAGGGACATCATGGATGGCAGAAAACGGCTCCCCAGCTTGCTACGTGAGGAAAATAATGAATAATCACAGCCTGTGCGTGAGAAGGATAATGAAGAATCCCAGCCTATGCGTGAGAAGGATAATGAAGAATCCCATCCTATGCGTGAGGAGAAGGGAGCGACCGTCTCTGCGTGTGGATGGAAAAAATGGAGGAATGGGGGAATGGAGTTGTTTTCCTCCCTACCCACATGAAGTGAGAGTCCGCTAGTGGAGTGTGCATGTGGGCAAGGGCTGACAGTCCTGCCACACACCACTACCCAGCAATAACTACCTCCAACTAATCAACAGAAGTTTTAATGGGGTAGTTGACTGATGAGACAAGGAAAGGTGAGTGATTCAAAAGGGTGGGTGACAACTAAATGGGTTTAACAGCTGACACATGGCTTTTCCCCACTGGCCCAAGGTTTAATAATCCCCCCCTCCTTATCCTTAGGAAACTCATTCCCTTTTCATCATGGTTGCATTGACGTAGCTGGTTGGGGTTCATTTTAATTAAAATGCATATTTACATGATGCCAAAACTATAAGGTGCTGGATAGCATGATATACCATCGGCAACGATTCCAATTGTTGTAACATAACACAACCAAATCAATGGTGGGGCTTTTTCCCTTAGCTCCACACCACGATTAATTACAATATATACATCATGTACCTTTAATGCAAATGGGGTCAAAACCGAGGTGTTACACTTGAGTGTGCATCCCTTTGTCTTTGAAGCATCCATTAGTGTTATTTCCCAAGCTTGCCTTGATCTTTGTGAGCTTTCCTTTGTATGGACGATTGAAGTGGTGGAGGCCTAGGTGGAGGGACTCAGTTTCTCAATTTTGACGAGGTGTTGAAATAGTTTGTCATATTTATATATGTTCATATTAATAGAAATATCCATTTCTCTCCCATTGCAAGTGTAATTATAAATATTTTATCGATGGATGTAATTACTTTGGTTATGTATTGGAATATAACATGTTAGATTAGATTCTAACACTTTACATATATCATGCTTGTATATCTTGTTTTTGTTGAGGGAAATGTGTAGGTACAAGTTTGATTGAAATATCAACAGGGATCGACTTCGAATGTCTAGAATAAGTTATGCCCCCTTGGTCCCTTAGCATTAGTTTCACTTGTATATTTATCATTCTTGGAAATGGGTTTATTTATGGTGTCATCCTCTCTGTTGTGGTCCAACCCAAGCCATAGGAGGCCTTCTCTGTAACAGAATTGGCGACTCCACTAGGGATTTACTTTTGGTTTCGGATTGGGTGCATGATTGGCTTGATTTTCTCTCTGCTTCTCTATGTTTATGTGTGTTCAATGGTTGGTTGGGTTATTGGAAGTCCCTTGAAGTAATTTGAGTCTTAGATTATTTTTTACCACCTCTTCCTTTGTATACATGAGTCATAGAACTTACACTCGCGCATATACACGGGCTACAGTACATACAGTCGCATACATACGTTTTTGTTCCTTGAACAGTCGTGTACATCTCTCCTTTTTCTTGAGATTTTGATTTGTGGAGGTTTTGGGTGGGTTGTGAATATTGTCAAGTCTTTATGGGTCCCTGTGCTACCTGTTGACTACCTCTATTGTGACCAAAGACGTATTTTTCATTGAATTTATTTGAAATTTATTCTTGTCTTTTATCTCCTTTTTGTTTTATTATTAGCACATTGGTGTTCTTGGTATCAGTGTCTTTCTTGGATTGTTTATTTCTTGCTGCGAGGTTTGGGAAATTGTAGGGTCTTTTTATTTGCATTTTCATTGCATCTACAATGAAAATACAAAAATATTTTTTCTTTGCATGTTTATTGCATTGTGCATATGCATTGATTTGGTACTTGTATTAGGTTTGCTTAGATGGAATTAGTCATCAGAATTTCCTATAGGAATGATTGCATGGGAATTTAAAAGGAAATTTTTGCATTGCATGTAGTGGCATGTAGTGGCATACCCCATTTTTCATGATTAAAAACAAATTGCACTTGGAATTATTTTTTAGGTGTACATATTTACTTCATTGTTGAGACATAACCTCACTAGTTTTACGTTCATTACCCTTGAGTAATCACAACCTTAAGATTAACGCTTAAATTAAAAATGATTATGGTATCACTCCAGGAAATTCCTCTAGGTTGTAGCTCGAGGATGCCTGGTAACTTAAACTGTTTTTTTTGGGGGGGGGGTTTCTGAATTGGATCAAGCTAGGTAACCTATATAACCTCTCACTCTCAAGACATGCATGAAGCTCACTCAATCACAAGGCTTTTAGTTACAACTTGTTCAGTAGTTTGACAAAAAGGTGTAGGGATGGAGAAATCACCAGGTTGGCAGACTTACACACATAAAACATGCATATAAATGGCTAAATCCTACTGAGGATGGTGTTTACAAATCAAATATCACTAAATAACCAATAGGATGAAAACTATCGGCCCTTTAATAAATCTGAAAACTACCTAAATGCACATTCAGGCAATAAACATAGTAAAGAAAGAGATGGTTGAACAAATCACAACAAAAGAGCTTATACTTAGAATAAACCAGATGAGACGCTTGATAATGGAACAGGCGCATAAATCCCCAGATTTGAACCTTTATTAATGAAATAATCATGGGCTTTATAGCCTTTTACAAAATTTACAGATCCTGAAAATCCGATCTGTTTACATCAAAAATAAATGAAAGTCATAGTTTTTTCCCAATTAGGGCTTCAAACCCTTGCTAACAATTTGTTTATTCATTGTGAAGATCTAGTTCACCGGGCAATCTTTTAATGACTGAAGTGGTAGCTGATAACCACTACTGCTGGTTTGCTGTGAAATTGCCGCCAACAACAAGTGTATCGGTGTTTAACTGAAGTGCCCCGTCTCGTTCAATCCACCCGAAACCCCTTTTTACTTTGTGGCCGCAGTATCAGTGCTTCTTAGATCATCAGTGTCACAATGGCTTCTTCATCGACAGTCAAATGATTCTTCTTTTATCACATCTGTGCTCATAATCGGCGTTCTCCATAACTAACACATCGATGATCGGGAGCAGTAATAACTACAATATCAGAGTCGTTCGTCTTCTTTCTTCCACCATTGTGGCTTCCAATTTCACTATCTTACCGATGGCTAGTGATTCCGAGTTTCAACGCCAAAGTTTCATCTGCTTGCAGACCCTGTAGTTTATATTTCTTCCATCATTGCGGCTACTTAGAGGACTAATTCGCTGTCGGTTTTATGTTTTCAAGCTCCGATGCGTAGTCTTTATTTCCTCCGCTCGGCGATGTCTTTCTATTATTTTGAAACCCGCAGTAAGTCTTTCATCTGATGTTGCGGCTCTACATTTAACTGTTTCACCACCGATTAGTCTTTAGCCTTTCGACGACAAAGTTTTCATCTACTCGCGGAAGCCTTAGTCTGTTTTTCTTCCGCAGTTGCGGCTCCTCAGAGGACTAATTCACCGACGGTTTCTACATCGACGATTAAAAGCTATTTCCTCTAGCCCATTGGCACTCCAAGCCTGAATGTTTGCCACAGTTGTGGCTCCTTAATGGACTGTTGTGCTAACAATTAGTCCTTATGATCGCCGATGATCTTTTATTGTTGTGCTTTGTGAATTTTTTCATTTAGCGGAAGCCATAGTCTATTTTTCTTCTGCCGTTGTGGATACCCCTTGAACTATCTTGTCGATAGCTAGTGATTCCAAGTTTCGATGCCGAATTTTTCATTTTCCCGCGGAACCCATAATCTGTCTTTCTTCCACCATTGTGGCTCCGCAGTGAACTAAGACTCCGCAACGTCGACGATCGGAACTCAAAACTTCTTACCATCGGAACTCTTAGTCTGTATTTCCTCTGCCGTTGCAGTGCCTTTGAGAACTAGCTTGTCGATTGGAAGCCATAGCCAGTTTGCTTCCCGCCATTGTAGCTCCCTAGGGGGATAGCTCGCCGATCATTAGTCCCTTAAAGTTTCGACGCCGACACTGCGGAAACTTTTAGCTTTACCTCGCCGCTGCTTAATCCTTAGCTCTTCTGATCTGATTTCGTTTGCGTTCGAAACTCAAAACCTCTATCCATCGGAACTCTTAGTCTGTATTTCCTTTGCCATTGCGATGCCTTTGAGAACTAGCTTGCCGATCTGAAGTCTTCACAACTTTCGATTTATGTTTGAAAAACATTTCGATGGTGTACACAGTTTCAGCAATACGCCTATCTGCCGAAGGGGTCTTCCGCCTGCTAATTATCTTCCATCTTTCAGTGGCTAATGAGATATTCCGATCCTATCCCAAGCCACCGAAAGCTATATTTGTGAAATTTTCATCCAAATAAAAATAGAGGCTTTCAAATTTGTCAAAGACCTTCATATCCTTCATACTATCGAAACAAATTATTTTTTGTGAACTAAATAAAAATAAATTTATTTATTTGGGAGATAACAGATTACACATTTTTATTTGATAGAGGTGCATCAACAAGATTAGGATTGTAGGGTCTTGGAATAGGGTGTCGTGAGTAAATATTTCCAAGGCTATGAAACAAAAAAACTAGGTGTCTATCCGGGTGAGAAGTGAAATCCTTGGTATAATTAGTGCTCTTAGGAAGCTCCTCTTACACAGGAGTTAAGCATGAGGAAGCACACACATTTGTGGTTGGGATATACCTTGCCACTTTCTGTTGAGCATCGGATATATTTCCAAGATATTATTCGAATCTGGGTGATCTTGAGGTACCTTTGGTGCTTTCGAGCTTTGGGATTTGTTACCCTTCCCATACGGTAGATCCTGCCTGCGAATGTCCGCCTGAGCATTGGTTATATTGGGGGACTATTGGTCACTATAATTGCTTATTAATTTGGAGTTAGTAAAAAGAGTGCTCAATATAAGTTTTCAACCCAGGGAAGTCTAGTTATTTCAAAGGTAATTAAGAAAATTCTATGCGTAATCAATTCAATAACTAATCAATAAATGAAAGACACCCAATCTATCTAATTGTTAATATATTATTTTCTAACTGCTCAATCTAAATTCAATCAACACATTGACCATTAAATATTAATGAAGTTCACACTCCTTCTATGTCATCATTTACAGGATTAACTGCTCAAAAAATATCTTGGCTAAATTTCTTTTGCAAGAATTTAAATCCTAAAACATCATCATGAAAGAAATCGAATCATACTTGTAGTGTTCAGTCACAAAAGGAACCATCTCTTCTTCTACTCTGTAATTCTATGTGAAATCTACCTGTTCAGTACTTTTGGAGGAGCTAATCAGTTATCCAGCTAGACTAGTTAGCCAACTAATTAGAGATTAGGTCGGCTTCATAGGTCGTGTCGATTGACTGAACCGACAAGTAGTTATTTTTAACTATTTTGTAATCATATATATAGGTTGTTGAGCCAGAGAATAACTTGGTTCAATTTTAATATATGTATGAACCCACATGTGTTATTGTGTAATATAAGTTGGTAATCTACCCACTACACTTTTCTCTTGTCTCTCTTATGATTATATGATTATTTATATGTATTGTCGGTAACCTTGCAATCTTAAGGATTACAACATTGGTTCCATTGTCGATAGTACATGTACGGATAAAATGACCATGAGAATATGATCTTAGAGAAAGATATTAAGGACTAGTGGGAGTGTAAGATTGCAAACTATTTGTATAACTACGCCCGGAGAAATAGGTTGACCATTGCGCAAGCTAAGGAGAAATTTTTCTCTGAAACACATGAGAAGTTTGTAGAAAAGGTACCTCAGTCTCTGAAGAAGTTACTGGATGAAAATTTTGGTAGACACTAAAGAGAAAGAGTTACTCCAGAGGCTGACGAGAGGTGGACGAACGAATCTATTATAGTGGTTTGATAAAATCGCAGACAAGTTCTGTGAAGACCGCGTTGTGGAAGAGAGAGTCTCTATCGAGAGTATCAACAACAGGTTCTATAACGATTTCACCAAGCAGTTTCTTTGCTCACTACCGACTCTTTTGTTTAAGTTCCTGGTCAAAAGGGGAGCAGGCCACATTGTTGAGACTTGTCCATCATCAATTGAACCACCATCAAAAACCAACTGGGTAAAAAAAAAGCATGGGAGAAGTTTATTGCAGAAAGAGAGTGGGAATACTATTTGAGAAAATAGACAGAACCACCCAAGCTTACTAAAGCGTCAGGTAGGCTATGGGGGGGTAGCTGGTCATGAGTAGGGGTAGAGTAGAAGGATTCTAGTTGACTGTGAAAGCAACTACCAACATTGAAAAGTCAGGCTAAGAAAGAAATAATTCAGACAGTGACTCACAAAAGCACTCCATATTTACAGAAAATAGATAGAAATAAGAGGTAGAAGAGAAGGGAGGAAATTAGAGATCAAGTCATTGTGCTCTAGAGAAGAATGGCCACCAGGGTGACAGAGCATGAATAAAATCCTCCAGGGTCGGGTCATAGCCGACAAGAAGAGGGCGTAGATGAATAAGTATCACCAATGGAGGAGGATTTGTGGATAGAGCAATGTGAATCTCTCCAAATTGAGATACCCCAAGATATAAGACCTCTATCTCCAATAAATTCGAACCTGGGTTCCCAAGTGTAGTCTATTTTCAAAGAATACCTAAGGCTACGAGCTGGTGAGTTCGGTGTATGGAGCCAACTAAACGATGAAGGAAATGATGTCGACCATCTCGTAATTCATTGACCAGAGGAAGGAAACTAGGTCACATTCCAAGTGTACCCATCTAACCGAAGTATTTACCTACTCTACCCAGAATATGAAGGAGCACCTCCCCCCCCCCAACCAAACACAGATTTAGAGGACACAGGTAAGTTAGTATTACATGGAAGGATATGCCAGCCATAGAAATCTGCGTGGATATCGACAGAAGGAGTTGAACTGGACCGACAACTTGTCGAGGAAGAACTGACAAAAAAAACTTCCGACGGGAACGAGAGTTTCGTCGAAAATAGCTGTGAACAACATAAGGGTATAGAGAGTATCCCACCACCCCCAACACCACCATATGAAGGATACGATGACACTGACGCCATGGGGCACGATGCTACACACATACACCTCTATGAGGGTGATGAAGATCCCAGGCAACACTAGTTCATCTGTGAATCGACATGGGAAGAAAACGCAGTAACAAACGAAGATCATCAGATGGTGCAGTTCGTCGGTGCTTTGCGAAAGCGAGCACTAACTTGGTACATGAAATACACTGAGAAAATGCCTAATGTGACTAAAGAATAAATTAAGAAACAATTTATTTCATTCTTCAAAACCCCAGATGCGAAGCATCTGGGGGAAAAAAAGTTGAAAACGACAGTCCAAAAACTGACGGATATTGTTAGGGAGTATGATAAAAGGATGAAGGACTTACTTATCCAAGTGGATTACAACATAGATGAAAAAATATTAATCCAATGGTTTCTTCAAGGAATCTCACAGAAAATCTGAAGGCACGTTAGTCTGGACACATTTAATACATATGAATTTGCGCTCACAAAGGCGTTACAAGTCAAGATGGACGAGGTCTACTCAACACACCCTGTGGATAGTCATATCAAAGAGAAACTAGAATTAATGCAGAAATCATTACAGGAACTTAATTTCAAATGGCAAGACATCTGGTGTACAAAATTTTCAACGATCGGGCATACTAAATACAATTTCTGACAAGACATTAATTGACAATATGTACGCTCTGTTCAAAAAAAATGTTTCTGTGACATCTGCTAGGAACATGGGTTGCACGCGAAAAAATATTGTCCATTTAATATGAAAAATGAAAAAGATTCCTGGTGTGCAATTTTTGAAGTCAAGAATCATGCAACAGCTAACTGTCACTTAAACCTAAAGAACCAACAAAATTATCATGCAGTTTATCAAACAAACGTTGTTGCATAAAACAACAATAATAATGAACAAAATGATAAAAAAAACCAAAGATACGAAGGCCACATATATGAGCTATTGAGCCGCAAAAAGACCACATTTTATTCATCTTTCCTATACCATTTGTCACCTTCTTCCTATCTTATCATTTCATAAAACCATTAATATTCACCACTTTCATAATAAATATGAGTTTATATTACCATTTTTCAAATCATTTATTTTTGAGTATTTTGAGTGAATTTGTGGTTAATTATTGAGAAAATTAACATATTTTCATTATACTTTAAAGTTGGATGAGTTTGGTGATGCTTATAGGTGTATTTCAAGACTTTAACAAGCTCAAAAATGATCACCTAGCCTCAGATTCGAATTTCATCCTCTAGATGTGAGCTAACTTCAAGGAGAAGATCATTGAGATGTGGAGAGAATATCTCATCCAATATTTGGAGGATTTAAAGGGATGAGTTGTATATTTGTTGAGGATTTTGAGGGATAAGTTGAGAGACAAGTGGATCTATAATTATGATCAATTATCTTGAATTCATGTATAAATAGGAGGGCTCTCTCCTCATTTTGGTTGGAGGCCTTTCTAGTGATTAGGTAGTAGAGAACTGGTTCATCTTTTGAGATAGTTATGGATTTGATCCTATTGTAATAGATTTTATATTTTAGAATAGATAGTTTGATGTCTTCATATTCTGATGTCTTGGTCATGAATTAGTTGTATTGATTTTATGTGAGCTCACAAGTTAAATGTTGATTTGCTTTATATCAGTTTATTTCATACAATTTCAATTTATTTTCATGTCATTTTCTATTTTCATAATTTAGATTCAATTTCAATTGTAGAATAAGTTAGTAATACTCTGCCCCTGCATATACTTTGTCTGTACCTCACAAGTTTACGCTTTCTCTGGGTTGACAATTAAATTGTTGGATATCTGTTATAATTTGTTTAATATTTTTCCCAACATTTTGGCGTCGTTGCTGGGGAGCTGCTAAAAGGGATCAGAGTTTAGATAGATAGATAGATTACTTTTACATTACACAGCAAGGGGGAGGGCAAAATAGTAAGATGCAAGGATGAATTCACTATGGAATTTCTAGGATTTCTGTGGTGTAACAGCTAGATGCATCCACTATAGTGGGGTGCTCCAAAGCCTTGTTGTTCCTTTGTTTTAGCAAGTGTGTTTATTTTTCTGCAAATGCGAGTTTGTTTTTATGCAAGTTTTATTTTACAGTTTTATAGTGTTCAGTTTTGATTGCTTTTATTTTTTGGGCTAGCCTTTATTTCATACTAACTTGCTTCTAACTTTGTAACTGTTCATTTTTTTGTTTTGTACAGGTTTTTATGCACCTTTTTATTTCTATTTTTTTGCACTCATTTGGGCTACGTTTTTGTGCTTGTCATGTACTTGTTTTTTTTCTAGTACTTGATTTGATTCCAGTAAAATAATTTTAGTATGAGCATAATCCTAGAGCAGCTCACCCAGATCCTAGCAGAAGCAGGGATCTCCTCTTCTCAAGAAGAGGAGATCTTAATAGTAACTAAAAGATTTACTACTCCTCCTGAAGAAAAAGAAGAATCGATGTTAGAAGAATTATGCACATCATATGAGGAGCAATTATGTGAGAAGAAAATCGAGAAGGATGAAGAAATGGATCTCAGGTGATCAAAATAATGAAGAATATTCTGCAAATGGAAGCTGCTTCAAACAATGGATCCAAGTAAGTACTAGTTTAAATCAGTTTTGCGTTTGCTTTTATTTCATTAGCTACATTTTTAGCACTTAGTTTCGCATATTTTTATACATCTTTGATTTCATTTTGTAAAATTAGATTTGAATTTTTGTTTAGTTTTGTTAGATAGATGGTTACATTGAAAATTTCACTTTATGTAAATAATATTTAATTTCCAATTAGAGTAGGTAGGTTTTAGTTTTTATTTTTCAGTTTAAAATTAGCTTTGTTTTAATTTACTTTAATGTTTCTATTTGTTAAAATCTTCTTTCTAAATAGTCTTAATTACTACTGTTTTTTAATTTTGTTAGGAATTAAAAATAATTTTAATCTTTTAATTTAAAATTTTTATGGTCTCTTTTCATTTTCATTTTTCATTTAATAATTTTCTAAGTAATCATAGAAATTTAAAAAATGCATTAAGAATTAATTTCTTTTAAATTAAAATAAATTAATTAATCAACAATAAACAAAAATAAACAAGTAAATATACATATCATTTAGATTTTTATCTTTTCTAAAAATATTTTTTAAATCTTTTAATAGGAATAGTATATAAAAAACAGTGTATATTTATTTTTAATATTAGTCTTTCTAAAAGTTTTTTTTAAATAAATTGTAAAAAATTAATTAAGTTTATACACATTAAAATATTTTAACAATAAAGCATTAAAATTAAATATTAAACATTAATATATGCTTATATAAAATAAAAAGGAAAATTTTAAAAAATAAATTAACCCTTTTGATCTGGAAGAAACCTGCAACTATAAACATTAAACATTAGTATATATATATAATAAAAATGAAACTTAAAAAAATAATAATAAATATTATATATATATATATGCAAATCTCTAAACATTAGTATTAATATTAAAAATAAAAAATAAGTAAAAAAATTTAAAATAAATTAAACAAATCCTTTCAGCCCTTCATGAGCAAATTGCAAACAACTCTCCATGCGCAGCCTGCAAACAGCTCTTCTTACAAAACCTGCAATCAAAACAAATATACAAGCGAGATTTCTTGGATTTGACAGTGTTGCAGCTGCAACGATTTCCCAAATCTCTAAAAATTTGGGACCCTCCTTTTAAATTTGTCTTGCTTAGCTTAGTTGGGATTTCTTGATTTTCTCTGCATTTTTTATTCTTTAGGTTGGTTGTTGAATGATTATTTTACGCGGGTGCTACCTTTATGACTTACATTGATTTCTTATCCCGATGTTGAAATTTGTTGAAGCTATGAATCAGAACTAGAGTCAACTACGCATCCGTCGTTGCGGAGGTGGTGCTGAATGAAGACCCGATCCAAAGCTCTATCTTCCGCCGATGCGCTCTCGTTTATATTTCATTGTCGGCATTTTGTTTGAAAACCGTCGGAGCACTAGTGCTTTATATTTCTGCCATTTCGGATGAGAAATTTTGAACACCACGACGAAGGTTTTAATCCTTTCCGATCGTTGTTGGTTTTGTTTTGCGAAAGCCTTAGTGTATTTGGGCTCCGTCGTTGCAGCTCTGTAACAGACTAAACTCCCACGTGATGGTTTTCCCATTCGCCAATGCTTATTTCTTTATCGATGTTTCGCTTAAGCTTTGTTTTTATTTGTCCCGATTTTTTACTGGTCTACGGAACGTTTTGCTTTTACAGCTTCTGCCATTACGGGGATCAAACAAACTTATAGTCCGAGGTGATAGTTTGTTTCAACTCCGATATGAGTTGTTTTTTAGTGATTTTTTCGTCGACGTATCTCTTTGCACTACGGAGCTTGTTGTTGTTCCATCTTCCGCCATTGCGGCACATTAGCAGACTTGATCATCGATCCCTTAGTTACCCTGCCGCTCGATTGTCATGTTTTTTCCCGCCGAATGTTTTTTCTAGGAGATATATATATATATATATATGGGGGATTTGGGGCATTTTCTCTATTATTTTACCTGTGAACCTGTGCCTGTGCTATCATTGTCGTTTTGAACTAGGCATTGTACTCGCTATCAGTAGCTCATTCGTAGGTGGAATCACCGTGGAAGCTTTCAGATTCCTCTTGTCGACTGCACAGCTCCTTGCCAAGTTGGCTAACTATGTTATCCCCCTTTCAGTTGATTTTTTTGAACTAGGGTTTCGTCCTTGGTCGGTTTTTTTCCCGTTGCGGTCAATTGGGCGCATGTCTATGGGTTTATCAGCATATATGTAGTTTATTTTTTACAGTTACAGGACGAGAGAGGGGTTTTTCTCATTTTACTTTATGATTATCGCGGGACCGTTATG